>AYJT01079819.1:0-11564 GCA_001278415.1 Ocimum tenuiflorum | reverse complement strand
TGCAAACGTGGGTACGCGAGTTATGCCGAAAAAATGGTCAAGAGCTTGGCTAATGAGTTCTTTCCAGATGAAGATATATGCGATGCTTTGATCAATGGCTGTTGTGTGGCTGGGAAGCTGGATGAGGCCAAGAGATTGGTTGGTGAAATGTATAGAGGAGGCTTCGAGATCAGTACGTATGCCTACAATTCAATTCTAGACTGTGTTTGTGCTCTTTGTAGAAAGAAGGATCCTTTTAGGCTCCTAACTGAGGCGCGTAATGTGTTGATTGAGATGGAAAGAAATGGTGTTCCACGCGATGTGGGGACGTATAACGTGCTGATTACTAATTTATGCAAGATTAGGAAAACCAAAGATGCAATGATATTGTTCTTTACTATGGGGCAGTGGGGTTGTTACCCTAATGAGACTACATTTCTTGTTCTGATCAAGAGTTTGTATCAGGCTGCGCGGGTTGGGGAAGGTGATGAGATGATTGATAGAATGAAATCCGCAGGGTATGGGGATGCTCTAGATAAGAAAGCTTACTATGAGTTCTTGAAAATTTTGTGCGGGATTGAGAGAATTGACCATGCTATGAATGTCTTTGCAAAGATGAAGGAGGATGGATGCAAACCGGGTATTAAGACTTATGATTTGTTGATGGGCAAGTTGTGTGCTCATGGACGTCTAGATAAAGCGAATGCACTTTACAAGGAGGCTGAGAGCGATGGGCTGCCTGTGGAGCCGAAGGAGTACAAGGTTGATCCTAGATTTGTAGAGAAAAAGCCTATTGCAGTGAAGAAGGAAAAGAAGAGGGAAACATTGCCTGAGAAGATGGCCAGGAAGAGGAGACGCCTAAAACAGATTAGGTTAAGTTTTGTGAAGATGCCAAAGAAGATGAGGCGACGTGCTTATTAAGCTCGTACAGCCTTTGCTTTGCATGAACATCAAAATTTTGGGGGGAGAGTGGTGTTGAACCCCTACATGTGAGTTATCTGTTTTCTTTTTCTGGATTCTGGCTTGGTCTTGAATTTAATGCTCTCGTTGTCTTGACCTAGAAGTCTACTTTAGATTATTGATCTTTCTTTGGATTTGACCATATATGACATTATCTTGATATCTTATAACATAAAATCTATCGTGAATGGTCTTCCTTCAGTTGAGATTCTGTGGCAGTGAACTTGAAAACTGCATGAAACAATGAGATAAACCAGATCAACAGACTGAGAGGCAATGAAACACTCATTGTATACTTCATAAGGCCAGAATATTGAGGAATTAATTCCTTTCAAAGAAAACCATGCTTTTTTTGTACACATGAGATGTTACTCCGATTTACATTCTGGTTTATGTTGGTGAGTCACTTGCTATAAAATCATTTAGATTTAGTGATGATCATGTATGCCCAAACAAATACGCATTTATATGCAGATGACTCACCGTTGCCATGCATAATTATTCAGACAGCGTGCGTATTTGTTTACGGCTTTATCTAGTATAGTGTTTTTTATTCTAGAATCTTGTGACCTGTTATTGATTTAGTCCCATCGTTGCAACTAGTATATAGATGGCCTTAAGTTCTTCTCTATGTTAGATATTACTAGATATTGAAGTTGTATTTGTAATTAGGTTGTATTAAGTTGGTGTTTGTTTGCGAACTGTGGCATTGATTATCCTACAGATATCAGTCGCGGTATAGATCCTTAAAATATGTGTTTTTGTGCGTGGTAAGAATGCCAAAAATCTAACTGTTTTTCCTTGTAAACTTGACAGGCAGTAATAGTTGAGTGCTGCAAGTTTGGGCTTCGTTGATAGAACTTATGGAGCTTGGTTTCATTCAACTGCATTTTTTTTGGACTTTTACTTCCCTTGCTGCAGAAATAAATAGTTTAGTGCACAATGTTGGATCATCGATTTGCTACTCATGACTTTACAGTTATTTCTTGGTTTTCTTCCTTGATATGCTGTTGCTGTAGCATCCTAATTTCCTTCTCACTCTTAACTCTTTATGCGTAGGGGACTTGGTGATAAACAACTCGAGCTCGAGCTTCGAAATGTTCGGCTCGATAGGAAAATTTTACTCTTTTACCCCTTAATATTCCCTTATTTGTATATATAAATAAAACATTCCACTCAGTTTTAGGAAAAGGGTTAGCAGATTGCAGCAGGGTCTCTTCTCACTCTCTCCTCTTCAGATCTATTTTCTTCTCCTCTCATCTCATGGCAGATTGCAGCGCCTCCTCTCCGCCTCTCTTCTCTTATGGCCCTTCCCGGCAAGCCCTCGTCAAGCCTCCTCTCATTCCCTCTTCTATCATCTATTTTTACAACGCCCAACACCGGCAAGCCCCCGGCAACACGCCACCCCTTCCGACAAGTTCTTTTCTCTCTCTCTCTCTTGCGGCATATGTTGGTGCCACCTCCGAAAGCAATGTTCAATTTTCGATTTTTATGTTGAACGCAAATTTAAATATTTGAATTATGTAATGAAAATACGATTACTTTAATTGAAATGATTAATGATTTTCGAGCTTGAGCTGGAAAATCTTGAATTTGGTCAAGCTCGAGCTTGGCAATGCTCGGCTCAGCTCAACTTGTTTACACCCTATAGTTATGCAGCTCTATAATCTATTTTCTTGAGCACTCTTAGGCAATTGCATTGAAATTAGAGTTGCTTGAATTTGAAATGATGAAATCTTTCTCTCTCATAAACATGATGTCTTGCAAAATCTTTGTCGTCTATTTTACTTCTCAAAATGGGCAATAAGTAATTTTGGCATTATATCCTCATTCGCTAACTAGACCAATTTTCAACCACCGATTTTGTAGATCCAATCCAACGCACACCATAATTCTTTTTTCATTTTTAATTATATGATAATAATTAATGAGGTCGTTTATGTAATTTTGTGCACGGTGTCATATATTTTGCTCTCAAATACGAGTGGTTAAGTATCTTTTTTATTGATATTAGGTTATGAGTTTGAATTATAATAAGGACATTAGGATATTAGGTTATGAGTTTGAGTTATAATAAGGACATTAGGATATGATTGTGTAATATTGAGCCCTTTGTTCTTTATAAAATTATGGTACAATATTACAATATTAAAATTAATGTTGTGCTTTTTATTTCAATGAGCCAGATCTAATCTTGGTTAGCGTACTAACTACTAAGAGATAATTAAGACTATTTTGCTCCCCAAAGTTTTATCCGGTATGATTATCCGAATGTAAGAAATTTTATTATAATATACTATTATTAAAATAATATAATAAAATATGCGTGCGAATACATGTATGGGAATGCCAAAAAAAGGAAAACATATCATGGCTGGATTTTGACAATTAGGTGCACTACCAAATTGTAGATATAAGCAGATCAAGAATCAGGTTTCCAAATGTCAGCCCAAAATGGGGACATGACATATGATTATTCCACTTATCAGCATTATTTTAAGTTAATATTAGGGTCGGTTAGTTTCATTACAAATCAAGGAAAAATTATGGCAGTTTCTTCAACCATGTTGAGGATATGCAGAGTTGGTTCATGTCGCTTTCCAAAACCTAATTGATCTGTCTGTGCCACAAGTGAGAAATGACGAGTCAACCGGTGAATGAGCGAGCCAACGGGGACAACCAATATGGTTCGAGGGCCATCGAGCAACTTTCTCTGCAGTAAGAGCATCCCATATAACAATCTGCATTGCAAACATAAAGCTCCATCACCAAAAGGAACATTATTTTGAATTCCAAACTTAATTACGAAGCCAAATGAACCTCATTGCTCAGTTCATCGATGGACAGCACAAATTCCTCTGTCTCATTGAAAACAGCCTGCAATAGGGAAAAAGAGAAGCCAACTTTATCAAAATCAATCAGCATACCAGAGTAGTGTGTTTTAGGTAAGAGTTGAAGTTCAGAAACAAGAATGGTCGCATCAGTCAATTATACAGCAACTTTAGCGCCTGAAAATGTGGCATTTTATATTTGCTATGGTATTAACAAGCGCTTCTAGACTTTATCCAACAACAGAAAAAATAAGATCTAGCATCTGTGAAGATTTGAAGTGGGAGAGCACATGTTTACACATTCCACGCTATAAATTTTATTCTTCAAATTGCAAATAATAAATTCCACATTCTCTGCATGAATACGGATTACGGTGAACAATTTTTTCAAAAATCTAGTAGCACCAATGCAGTAAACCACCAAAATGTAAATATCCTTTTTCTTTTCTTGTAAGACCTTCACCCTCCCTACAACAGACTACAGAAGGAGCATGAGACACTAAAAGGTTTCAATAATGAAGGAAATTCAACAAAATGTAATGCTGAAAGGTTTCAATAATAAAGAAAATTCAACAAAATGTAACACTAAAAGGTTTCAGTGATGAAGTTCAAGAAAATAAGACATAAAACTAGTCTACATTGTTAATATTGCAAAAACTACTGACAAATGAAAGTTCAGGAAAGTATTAGTTATAGCATATCCTCAACTAGAGCCAGAAAAATCGTTAATGTACCTGGCAACGCAATTGCGTATGTGTTGCCCCAATATATTGCTTGACTAACCTGCCTGTCCCAACATCCCAAAGATTTACAGTGGAATCTTTTCCTGAAGAAAGAATATACCTACGAAATAAATCAAGAAGTGAGATAAATGGCCAAAGATCATTGTGAAATACCAGTACAATCTGAAAATTGAGGAAGAATAATTTAATACATTGACTACATCAGTCAGAGCCTGGAAAGTGACTCATAATCAGTCTTACATTAAGGATTAAGGTTTAGCATAAATTCAGAGAGATCCCCGACTTCTCATCACATTGCATCGTCAAGCAAACCTCAAAAGTTCTTTCCTTTTTTTATCAATGAAGTGACTCTTTTACTTTGTTAATGACAGATAATCTCTGAGGAACATCCAAATGGAAATTACATTTAAATAATCAGATTTCACACATTAAGTGAAGCTTTTTTCTCCACAACCAGAACCCCTGTGTTTATACATAAACTAGGATGAGTGTGCAAATTCAAATCAGTTGACATTATACTTGATCGAAAGTAATCCTATAAATGAGGGACTCCTACATAAGTAGTCACCTCATTTTTTGTATGATAACAGAATAACATCAAGGTGCTTATTAAGTATAATAAGTGGACGATGAGGGGATGAAAAATTAGAAGAGATCTTTAATATTTTTTTCAGATACTATTAAAGTAGTCCAGAATCACATATCACTTGTAGGCTGGTTTTTTTACAATAATCTGTATATTTATATTATATCTCAATGAAGTCAGATGCATTGGATAATTGTCGATGGAGTAATATTGACCATGGGTAAACATCTGGATATTCTTGTAACTTTGGGTTAAAATCATCTGCACGGATCCTAAACTTTTTCATTTTGACAAATAAAGATGCTGAAGGTAGAACAAATCTGTCTCACAAGAAAGAAATATATAAATATCAGAAAAAATGGTGATTCCATATATATTTTAGACTTAAGTTTAGGTAAGCTTTATGCAACTATGTCCCAAGGATAGTTTGATCCAGAAAAATAATAAAGCAGTACAGCATACAACAGAACCTCTGCTTTTTTCCCATTTCCCGATACCTACCGTCAAAACTCCTACCGAATCATTTTGCTCTGCAGCATCAGATGTTTGCGAGGATCAAAGTAATTATCATGATGATCTGTACCAGTATCTAATAAAAATTATTCCTATAAAAAATTACATGAGAAACCTCTACCTTTGATCCTTCGTAAAAATGGCACTAGTAGCTTCTGTTGTTCCATGAGCGTTAAGAATCGAACGGGCACACTGGGATGTTACCCCATCCCACAAACGAACAGCTCCATCTTTTGAAGCTGTTACATAGGTGCTACCAGTCGACGAATATCTGACCTACACAAAAGAATATGTAAAATGTTTTATGTATAAAAACTACAACATGTGATAATTAATATCTTTATGGGGGGGCAAAAGCGCGGTCAGGTGTACCTGGTTTATAGCTCCATCACTAATCTCTTGAACATTTGCTGATAGATAGCACTGAAAAGTATTAACATCATATAAGTGTGGAATAGGATGGTCGGTTCCTGTAATCAATAAGATCATCAGATTAATCAGAAAACCCACACACAAACACGCCGGATTTCTGGTTTCAGAAGAGCTCTCGTAAGTAATAATAGGATCTATTAGAAGGCCCGAACCAAAGATGGCCAAAGTGCAGAGAAATATATACTGATAAGAAAAACTAAAAGGGAAAAAACTTAAAAAAGAAAACAAGAAAACTCAGAGGCAACTCTAATTTTGAGTTGAAGAAGTTGCAGGCTGGACCAACTACCTATTATGCAATACATAGACTAGCACAACTCGCTCAGCAGACAAAACCGTTAGTTATAAACACTACTCAACAAGAAGTCAAGAACAGGTACCATCATTATACTAGTATTTATGATAAAGAACAAAACAGGGTCACAACTGCAAAGTGGTTTATTACCTTAGCTTAGGATCAAAAGAAAGCAATATTAGTATATGAGTAAGATTTTGAGGCACTTTCTTTCTATGCCTTTAACCTCAAACCCTTTAAACAATAACGAACCAAAGAAATCTCCCATTCTTCCCTAGTAACTAAGTATAAAAAGCGAAGTGTAGAAGCCAAAAGAGTGCATATTCAGAATTAAGTGTCTTGGCAAGAAACTACAGAAACACCCTTCTCAAAACTTAATGCCAGTATACATGGGTTATATTCGAAATAATTTCTTGAGAGAGCCAAACACTTCTGGCTTCATGTTCAGCAGCAGTTGTACTTTAAATTTGAAACGTGCAATAACCTGCCAAAAGAAATTCTCCAGATGGATGAAATGATACAGACCTCACGTTGTGAGTATCCTGCAAATTGAACTAGATTAGCGCAGACTCCAGATCACACACAATAAATTGCTTTAAAAAAGTAAGATCAGATACCGAACATAGTAGGAAAAGAATAACCTGAATAATTTTGAAAGCTTTCTTTGCTACTGTTTTTGAAAAATCAAAGAATCTGTCATTCGACAAGCATCCTAAGAATGAGTTTGGACATTCATTGAGAAATATAAAGTATCAAAGAATCTACCATTCAACAAGCATCCTAAGAATGAATTTGGACATTCAATAAAGTATATTTAAAGTATATATGGTTGGGACCTTACTTTATTGTGCGATCTTTGGCCCCAGAAATCATAATTGTGTTTTGAGGATGGAAATCCAAGTCGTTTATTGGCTGCAAAAAAGATAAGGCGTTAAAACAATAAAATATATTCCACCATCCCCATTTAAGCACGATTCTTAAAAATGAAAAAGTAAGTTGGAGTAAAATCTTCATTAATTTGGAAGCGTTGATAAAAAGGGCTTATTCACGAGGCCAAAATTATAAGAAGCAAACATGCAAGTCATTCTTCCTCAAAAAAACCTTACCTGTAGATGGTCGTAAAATATCCGTACAACAGGCCGGGCAGGTCCATCTCTCTGATCTGGAAGCATCATTTGTTTGACTTTTGATACCTTAGGAGGGAAGAGACCAATGAGTTAGATAAATAGTGTGCAATGTGCATGCTTATGAAGTAGAACCAAACCTCAAAGAGCTTTATTGATGTGTCAGCACTCCCAGTTGCAAAATATCTTCCATCAGGACTAAATTTTGCGCATCTAGCTACATTCTGTTTTTAAAGAAAAAAGGGATTTCTTGAGCATTTGTGACCTATCTAAAAAATTTTTAATCAAACAAAAGTGCTCTCTGCGGTTTTTCTAATTGTGATTTCAAACCTTGTGCTCTGAAATAGGCCGAGTTTCATGCTTGGGGAAACTCTTTGATGCTCCTTTAACATCATGCATGGCACTGTTCCAAATAAAATTTGTTAATTCTTAACTATTGAAAAACGCCATAGCATTTTTTTATGCCACCAAAAACAAACCTTACGTAGAAAAGGAAAGCATAGAAAATTCAAAATAATTCAAAAGTTTTAGAATGGGATAAATGACTCCGAAAGAAAACAAAAATCTGTCCATACATTAACAGGCATATGCGACGAAGAAAAAGGAAAAAAAGCTTAATAAATATAATCTATTCATGTGAAACAAAATCATTCTTCACAGTGAATACATAAAAAACAACTTAACAACTGAAGCAAAACAAAGACTGTTATTTCGTCATGCATTGCCGCAAGATGATAGCACTCGAAAACAAAGCTTCATGAGGTGTAGCTTTAAATATTCATCATGCAGGAGGTAAGTTCATTTACTTAACTAATTCTTTGGATACAAGAGCAAAGACATATATGTGCCATGGCAATGACATATAAACACTTGCATTGCTCCTATGTTAGTCATTGTGCATGTAATATTTCACTGCATATCAACATCATGAGATTCGAATTTAAGAGTGACTTAGTTTGACAGAAATTATAAAAAAAGATTCTGCTCTCTTAAACTCTCTCTGGATTTAGTATAACAGCATTGATGAACTTCATTAATATAACTATGACAGAATTCCACACCTGAAATCCATAGAAACAACTCGTGGCGCAGGTACCAATCCATATGCTGAAGGTATGCTTGAATCAAATAATGTATTCGAAGATATCCCTCTAAAAGTTTCATCTTTTTCCACTGCAAGACCCTGAACCACTTAGATATACTAGTTCTTCAGAATTTATACATCTTTCTTCAGTTTTCTGAAAATTGCTTCAACACATATATGATGAAAACAAAATTACCACCAAAAGGTACAAACCTTAGCTACTAACTCAAGGAGCTTGTTAGGAGGAAATTCGACATTCAGAGGCGTCATTGTGGCAGATGCAACTGCACTTGCTGCCTGCATAGGAGAAGAATAATATAATCAACAGGAATGTGCAGAAAAAATACAACCATTTAATAATTGCTACTTATGAAATCAGCTTAAAAGATCACTGATACACTCTCTTAAGCAGGTGTTTCACCGTTTCAGGCTACAGAAAAAATTTACGGTCTTGTATCTCTGTTTACACATATAGTTGAAATTCTATCTTAGTGACCAAATTTAGCAAAGGTCATTATCAAGAACACACAAGTGCATTTCCACATGCTAACAATATACTGTAAATAAGGCTAGCGAAATATCTAAACTGCATGAGGCAAAGTCTAAGCGTCCACTATTGTAAACTCATTTGTTTTTAAAGGTTTATGGAACGAGATAATTGGCCCGCAGAATCTCCATCTCAGGCTGTCACAACTACAGCATCATTAGTTTATGTAGGGTATCAGGTGTCTCAAATATAATCTATAATTTCAAAATATTCAGCCACGATCACTTTATCACAAATTTGAACAATTGAACAAGTTCCCTTGCTTAATGCATATTCTTCTCGATTGTTTTCTTGTTAGATGTCCCAAAATCGTGTTAGCCTCACTCGATTTGAAAAACCTACCAATTCATGAAATGTTAATAGATATTAATTTTTCAGTAACTTGGATGCAAACAAGTCAAAAGTTCGAAACAAAAAACAACTTTAGGTTATTGCTCAAGTGCAAAACCATCCAAAGTCCAAGCAAGTTCAATAATTCCCGCTACTAATTCAGACAATCTTAATCACTAAAGAAATAAATAGACAAAATAAAAACCTTGATGTTTTGACTAAGCAAGCATAGAAGCAACGGAAAGTGTTGAATTGTGAACAGGGGTTACCTGATTGAAATTGTTGTCGCGGAGATGGGCAACAATGAGAGCATTGACATGGCGGTAAAGCTTGCCATCCTGCAATGTTTGTTCCAATCCGTTTGTGTTATCCATTATATATGCTTAGTGCCTAAAAGGATGAATTAATCTAAACCCTAATAGCAAAATTTAGGGGAGTCTTGAATGTGGAAGTAGTGCCACACAAGTTTGAACTTCGCCCAACACCATTATTGCTGTTACGTAGTTTTGCACATACATGCCTTCTGCCGACTAATATATTATATTATTATCATTGCATAAATTTATGTTCGATTAATGTATCATGTTTAAATTTAAATTGATCACACCTATTTAATGCCTCATTCTAAGATATTAAAATATAATTAATAAAGTTAACCATATCTACTATATTTTAAATTAAAATATAAATATGAAATTTTTTGGTCAAATTATCAAATCTAACCCGAACTAATTTTTTACTTTCAAATATAACTCAAACTATTATTTTTAACAAAAAAAAAATTGCCAAACTAATTTTCAACTTTCAAATCTAACTCAATCTATTATTTTTAACAACAAAATACACAAACTAACTAAAACTCTTCAGATCTATCCCCAACTACTTTTCCAACGATCAAAAATCTGAATTAGCTCGGAGTGATGACGTGGAATATGATTGACCTTCAATTGATGACGTGAAAAATCAAATAAATAAATGATTTAAAAATAAAAAAAAGAAACTTTAAAACAACCCATTTGGCATTTTATATTGCAAAACTAATTAATATTATAATCTCACAACTTTCAGGCATTTTTTTTTGTTAATGCAAGGTGTTTGTTTTTGTCATTTGATTAATTCAACATATATCCATTATTAGACCCAATTTTGATAGTGGACATCGTGGCTTTTTAGTCGTTGTCTTTGTGTTGAATTTGCTGGAAACTCTTTTGTTGTTTAACTAAGTAAACAGGTGTAAGTTTAAAAATTTTGATTTAATAAAGAGTATTATTGGGCATCTATCTCCATCTCCTTGTCGAGCCTCCTAATACCGATCGATTCCAACTACCACCGGCAAGGAAATTGACGAACACAGCGACGAAGTCCTCACAACCAGATCTAAATCAGATCTCCTCTGCAAACTACTCCAACACTGAGATGGAGGTCCGACGAGTACTAGAAGAGTTCGTTGGCTCAGAGATTTCAGTTTTCGGCCATACCGACCGTGTAAAATAAAGGCTGCTACCACACGGGCACTAGAAAAACCGACTAGGAAACAGGACCACAACGAAGGATTCTCCTCCGGCAATCAAACACACTCACCAGCGACCCAATCCTCTTACAGTTTTCCCTGCACACACAAAGCCCTCGCTCAAACACACAAATTATTTCTCACACAGAGAGAGTGAGATTCTCTCCAGAAACCAAAAAACACGAAGAGAGAAGAGAGAGTAGAGAAAAGATTAGAGAGAGAGAGAAAATCTGAACTCACTAAGGAAGAACCCAAGCCACACGTATTTCTCATCTTGGAAGAGAATCCGTCAAGTTTCTAGAAGGTGGGCTAGGGTTTTCACTCAGCTGGGCCCAGTGTTGGGCCGGGCATGTAGTGTTTGGGCCGAAAGAAAACAACCCACAATTGGGCCTACAATTTTACATTCTCTACCTTAGGCACAATGTGGCAGCATAACCAATGCGATATATATATATATATATATATCCCCTGGGACAGTTTATCATCGCCGAGCTACTTACCCCGTTTTTCGCCGAAGACCAACCTCAATGTCGGAGTAAGTTCATGTACTCACGAAGGGTACCTAAACAACACAAAGTTAGCAAAGATTTCTACACAATAAATACAAAAGATATACAACAGATATAGCCACAA
>AYJT01079777.1:0-11899 GCA_001278415.1 Ocimum tenuiflorum | reverse complement strand
TTTTAATTTGTGTTGAATTTCTTATATTTGATGTACTCAGTTACGAGGGTGTGACTGTTGAAAAAGAATTTGAATGGAAAAAAAAACAAGTAAAAAGATTGTGTGGTGGAGAAATGGAAGGGAAAGAGGAGTCATAATATTGTATTTTGTTCAGAAATGATTTGTCCCAGTCGATGTCATAAATGGATTAATGGATACAACTTTATTTCAAACATTTGCTTCATTTAAATGTTGCCCCTGGTTTTTTTGGTTGAGTCATGTGTAGCGTCATAGATTTACAGCATAGCTGTTTAAGATTGAACTCTATTCTTATATAGATCGATTTTTAACGGAGTATATGTTGAGGGTCAAAATCTCCGTCAACAAATCAACGGTCGAGATCAAGTTATAGCTCAATAATCTTCCTTCGAAGAGGTAGCTTGAAGTCGTCTCTCGAAGAAGCCTCTCGAACCCAAGCCTCGAAGGATCAAACTCGAACTAGATTTATCTTGTAAAATGTAGAGTTATGTAAAGGGCTTTTTGTAAATGGGACCCCACATCTCATTTCGGCCCCCCAACCTTAGGTGATTTAGCATTCTCACCCCTAAGACATGCATAAAAGGGACCTAGGTCGCACTTTTCCTCCATTCTTCACACACCACACCAAAAAAACACGTTGTCATGCTTTCTTCTTCTTTTGGCCTCCGATTCACTGTTTTATCGGGTTTTGGCCGGTAAAAACACTGTAATCATTCGATTCAATTTATAAGATATTAGCAGTCTGTTTCGGGGGACTATAAACCTTCCTGGAAGTTGTGATATCATTTTTCATTAACATTCGCTCAGAGTTCTGATCTCCAACGATCAAAATCGAACCTCAACAGTATATTGATTGATAAAATTAAGTGCAAAATCACTTTCGAAGAATGAGAAAGTTTGAAGAATAAATTACTTTGAAGGTGACAAATGCACTTTCACTATCTTATATGTTTAAACATCGTTATATGACAGTGAAATTTATCTAATGTCGGACTGCGAGGGTGGGTTAATTTCATCATCGAAAAAGAAAACAAAGTTTTTCACTTGGAAATTAATGAACAAAGATCATTTTAACCATTGAAAGAACTCATGATCCATAAAAAAATCTATATACAAATTAAGCACAAATTTAGTGGTTTAGTGATAACCCGATGTTGTAAAATTTGGGCTAGCGGCTCCTGCCCACCCCAATATTCAATTTGTCTTTTTATATGAAAAAAATATATATCAAAGTCTCATGGATCTTGAGGCTGACTTCCCTTTAATAGATCTACAAAAACCTTTATAAATGTAAGAATCAAAATTTAAAAAAAAAAAAGCTCAAAATTACTGTGGAGTCGGCTGATCAGCTTGCTTAGGATAGGTCAACCCTTGTGTGCCTTCAGTTAGACTACTTACTATGGTAACCACTTATATGTGGTCACTAATAAAAAATTAATACTTTTTTTTAAAAAAATAAAAAGTAAAAATACTTCTCCATTGAAGGCCATGGACTGTCAGCCAAATAATGATCAAGCAATGGTAAGCTCTCACCTATTCTCTTACATGTTGACATGTGTCACTCTTTTATTGGGTGTCACTGTCACTTAATTTTTTTGATATAGTTAAAATTATGTGTAAATTAAAATAATTGTTAAAAAATATTTATATCAAAATTCATAAAAAAAAATTATCTTTCAGTAGAGTTCAATATTGATATAGTTCCAAACACAACACAAAATCCTTTTTCTTTTTCCGTTGAACATGTAATTATAATTTAAAATTTCATGTATTGTATTTGTGCTTTGTTAATATATTTTCTTATTTTATATTAACTTTCGGAATTTGAATTTATCAAGTATAAATTTATAGTGCATAATACTTTATTTACCATAATTAAGAATTTAAAATATAATTCTTTTGAATATTTCCTTTATTCTTTTAAATTTTATCGTAGGAGAGAGGAACTAATATTTTTATTTAGAATATTGGGTTGGTGTTGGTCGTATAGTGAATGAAAATTTAATTAGGTGGGGGGGTTGTTATGTGGAAGAAAGAGAAATGCATATTTTATTAAATGATTAGTTGGGTGGTGGTCTGAATCACAGTGCGGGAGGAGATCCCCTGCTGTGGGATTTGGCACAACTCCATATGCTGTGGAGATCTTCACCATACATCAATATTTTTTTTTCATTTCTTATTTTGTATATTTTTGTGTTTTAAGGACCAAGATGGGATTGTTGTGTGCAGTGCTCAACAGGGGATTTTTATCCTCACAATGGATAGTCTTACGTGGCAGGTAAAAGGTCTACATTCCAATTTCCATAACTTTAAAAAAATTAAAAGGTGAAAGTTTAAAATTTTTTGATGTTGGTGTTGTAAATATTTTTATTTTATTGTGGTTATTATTTTAATATTTATTGTTAATAAAATTTATATCCTGTATATAAATGGTAAAGATTGTAAATTGATATAAGAAAATTATTTTCTCTCTCTGTGCGTTCTCTCTGTATCTTCTCTCCATCTCTTTTCTCTTTGGCTGTATATTTTCAATGGTTAATTTCGCGTACAAATACAATGATTATGGATATGAGAAGTGAAATTTAAAACATTATCAGCACTTTGCTCTATCAATTGAGAATTTGATGTGTATGCCCTAGGAAAGAATCTTGTGTTTCTTGCAATGTAACTTTCTTAAAATCTATATTATTCATCTTCCGTACGGCTGAGGAATCTGTATTAACGTGGAACAATTTTTTGAAAATAATTTGGGATTTTTTTTCTGATTTCATAACTTTCCCAATTGTTGAATATTTACACTATTTTTCAACTTCTGATTTTGATTAGTTGTTTTCCGTGGAATTGCATGCCCCAGTCCTAAATACTCTGCGTTTTAGATTAGATAACGAATTTCGAACTATTGTTTAAAAAAAAAAGGGTTAATTTCACATTTTTTGTTATCCGCGCCGCCATCATAGGAAGTTTGATATTTCATATTATTGTGTAGGATGTTTAAAGCATCAATCGTCATTTTATTACTTTTAGATTTTCCATGCTTTATATGATTATCGATTTTCTGGAATTTATGATACAATATGTCATTTTCTGTCTACCATCTGCTTGAGATTTTATTTATTCATATGATTGCTAATCCTCTGTGTATATCACGATTGGGGAGGTATAATTCTGCACATAGATTCTGTTATTTATTGTTTAGATTGCTGATTATTTTATTTGGCCTTCATATTAGAACAGATAGCCATAACTGCTTTTGCTCATTTCTAATATGGAGTTAGGGCTAATCAAGTTTCCTGCAAGGTTTGAACTTGATATATTGATAAGTTTGGACTTCGGATTAGTTTCGTTCAATTGCATTATCATCTGTTAACTCAATAGTTTATGCAACGCAAATGTTAAATAACAATTTATGGATTGCATTATCATCTGTTAACTCAATAGTTTATGCAACGCAAATGTTAAATAACAATTTATGGAGAATGAAAATGAATTGTGTCTAGTTGATAGTACAACAATCCATATTATCATTATGGATAGACTATATTTTTAAATTCTCACTGAAAAGAAGGGGAGCATTACAATAATTGCAAATGACAATATTCTTATTTTGGCTCTGGAAGAGCTTCTATAATTCTACCAATTGGTACAAATTAACTATTGATGATGCCCTCTTGTATTCTGAATCAAAACGTGCCCTCCTTAGTTTCAAAGACATCCGTCTAAATGGTTTTTTATATTGAAACCGATATGGAAAATAACAAAAAAATTTTGCTCATAACTCAAACCATTGAATGTCGAAACAAGTTGCAGAAAAGATCCCATCCTTTTAATTAGAGTTATATTATGCATATATTCAGCACAATCATAATGTTGCGATGAACATAAAATTTAATGACTCAAAAATTTTCAAATTATGGTATGAATGTTTGGGTCATCCTAGGCAGACTATAATGTGTTGGATTATTACTGATGTTATTGGCACAATACATGAAACAAAATTTCTCTTCCCCACAAGTTATATATGGAACAAACCATCAAGGGTTACTTTTCATGTACATATAGTCCAAACTAAATTTACCGGAAGTAAAAATATGAATTTATTGATTGCACAATCAAGTCCATTTGAATTAACGATGCTAGTGAATTTACATCAAAATGATTTGATTAATTATTTGATTGAGCAATAGCCTATTTCTTGTTAGGGACATGCAATTTTGCATGCTAATATATAACTTTAATATTCAACCAACTGCATATCATGAATTTTTTTCCATATAATAAAGCGTGGTAAAAGATTAATCATTTCTCTCATTTGCGAATTATAATTGTTATACAGTTCATATTTTAATATCACCACCAAAAAGTACCTATATGAACTTACAACGTAATATAAGAGGATGCATTGGATATAAATATTCGTCTATAATCATATTTTTATTGCCCATCATATGCGAGGTTATGCTGGTTGTATATTGATGAAGATCATATCTCGGCATTAGGGGAAGATTAAAGCCCAAAGCTAAGAGAATGCCGAGATGTTTCAAGGAATGAAAAAGATCCTACATTTGAATCTATGCAAAAATGAATCTATCTAAAAGTTCGAAAGAATAACTTGCAGTTTGAGCAAGTACTTGCCAGATGCATTTATAGAATGCATTTATAGTTATAAAGGAGTGAATGGATTTATAAGTGCACCATAAAGAAAAATAATGACCTTGATGGACCGAGAATATCAGATGATTCCCTTAAGTGCCCGAAGCGTAAAAAAAATCCATTGGTGCTAGTGATAAATTCCGTAGAAAATAAATTCAAACAAAATTAATATAAACACTCCTATAGCCTCTTGAAGAGGATGTTCCGGAGACAAGAATCCCAATACATTAGCACATGCATTAAATCATCATAATATTGAATTTGCGGAACAACCAAATCAATATATTATGGGAAATGATGAAGATTTGATAATACGAATATAGGAGAAATCTATCATAGAAAATTAATGGTTGTCGACAACATATCTGTCTCTATAATTGTTTTAAATGATAATTTGGATACAGACCCTAAGTGCCTGCACTATTATTGGCCAAAATAAAAAGAAGCAATTGAGACGCAAGTTAACTCGCAATGACATGTAGGCCAAATAATGCAGTCCCTTAGGACATAAATGATATTTGTGAGAAAAAAAAAATTGATGTGGTGAAATATGAAGTGAGTAGTTATGGTTTTTTCGCAAAGACCCATATTATTTTTGATAAAATATTGTCTTATTTAGAAATCATAATGTTCCGCTATTTGGTATATTTGACAGTGAATATGAATTTATATATGCAGTTAATGAATATCATATGTTATTTGATATTGATATTTATATGAAAATTTTTTATTGATTGAATATCCTGAAGATAAAGAATATTGAAAATCGCAACATGTAAGTATACCATTTTATGGTTTTAGAAGATTTGATAAAGTTGTTGATATAACAGATGGAATGAAAAGAATATATATAAAGATGGAGTTAATGAATGACATTAGTTATCAAGTATTATACCAACATGTAGATTGAGCATCTCCCTGAAGGGTAATTTACATGACAAAGTTTTAGAGAGATTTTATATCTATCTTGATATCCACTTAGTACATCAATAATCATCTAATTTTTAGATGTAAATAAGGACTTATTTATGTCCAAAGGAGATAACAAAGATATTTTGGACTTTGAGTTCCTTACTTAAGTGTCATAAAACACTATTCGTCAGGCCTGATATAAGAATCAAAGTTAACTTGCTAGCAATATTTAGTACTTCTCTTGAAGAGACATTTGAATGATGATAAGTACATGCTTCGTTATCTTCAAGTTATAAATCTTGGTCTATTTTATGAAAGGTACCAATATATGATTTGATAGCCTAAGTGAATGATGAATATTTATTCAGATCTTGCTATATCACGACAAAAGATATATTCCCCGTTTGTGTTGCACAATAATAGTGGGTGTGTTGAATAATTTCATAATATTTACTAATTGAATTATTTGTCCACACCAGCTCCGGAAGAGTATTAAAATTATTATTTAAAGGTGTAGTTTTTGTGATAGATCTTGAAGATTTATTTACAATGTCTCCCTTCCATCTATATTGATGAAATTTATTTATGATATTGAAATTTATAGATTTCAGATATTATTATTTAGAGGGGGAGCGTCAATCTCAAGTAACCCTGAAGATTAAGCCCGATATGCTCAATAGATGTACTCTTTCTTCCTTGCTAAAGTTTTGTCTCATTGGGTTTTCTTAGTGAATGTTTTTAACGAGGCATCTAGTGCAACACATAAGCAAATATATGTCATTATTTTATGTGGCCTTTATTTTAATATTTATTGTTAATAGAATTTGTATCCTATATATAAGTTGTAAAGATTGTAAATTGATACAGATGTATTTTTTCAATGAAGAAAATTGTTTTCTCTCTGTATGTGTTCTCTCTGTATCTTCACTCAATTTTTTTTCTTCTCATTTGCTGTATATTTTTTATGGTTAATTTGATGTATAAATACAAAGATTATGGATATGAAAAGTGGAATTTAACAGTTGGAATTTAAGTTTTGAAATAATTGTTGAGGCTATTTAATAAATAATGTCTATTTTGGATTTTGTTAGATTTAAATATCCTATCTGCGCCCACACATTAGAACCTTTTTAAATGCTTGAGCAGCATGTAACGAATTTCGTAATTTCATACCCCTAGTTCTATAAAAGGTTGTTTGTGCTTTGACGACTCTGAATAATTTGCTTAATTTCTAGCCGAGAGTTTGAAAGAATGATAATGACAACATTACAAAATTTCAGCAGTAATGTATCGATCCGATTTATTGCACCTTACATTCATTTATCATTACAGCTGATATTAGAGAGGCAAAGTGTATCATGCGGCAATAGTGCTATTTAAAATATAATTATACCATGTGAAGCACATGAAGATATGATATCAATCTAACATGAAATTAGCAAGTTGGTTCAAATAAACCAAGCTGAAGAACAGGTTATGATTGAATATTTTAACTTGAAAAAAAATTCAATATGGATGGGTTTGGGTCGAAAAGCCCGAAGCCTAATAGGGTTTGCTAAAAATCTAATGAATTGGATCGATTGATTTGATTGACATCTGCATTAATATTTTCTATCACAAAAATACAATATTTTTAATTTGTATTTAGTATTCAATCATATGATTTTTAACTATATATATTCGAAATGGTTTTTAATAAATAATAAAGTTATTAAAGATTATATCACTTATGAAGTGAAAATGTATTCAAAAATGTTGTGAGCTCGGTGGTTGTGTCAGTGAGACCGGCTGTGTTGGCGATGTTATTGACGGGAGGACCGGTCGAAGGGAGAGGTAAAGAGGACGGAGGCGTGATCAAGCAAGAGTTTTCCAAGATGGGATTTTTAGGGCAAAGTGATGAAATTAATTTAGGAGAGGAAGACGGGTCAGTTTCGCTTTATGGGCAGGGTGTGTGTAATATGTTGGGCCAAGATTTGAAAGAAAAAAAAATGCAATACCAATTTTCCATTTTCTTTTATAATATTTTAAATTAGGTTATGTTTTATTTCAATTAGATGGGAATATCATGTGGGTCTCATATCACTTTAGTGTACTGTGTATATATATGGATGAACAGTAACTTGGAATGAAAAGAAAGAACTTTATCCCAATGATCTCTATTTTCTTCTTATTATCCTCCAATTTCTGCAACAATTGTATTAGATCACATCCAATACACTATTTACACATCATTAAAATAGCTAAGAAAAGAAGAACACAACAATTGGTATCTAGAGCCAACATTCCTTGGACATGGCTGATGGAACAAGAGGGAAAGAGCTGCAGGAAGCACACAAAAAATTATATCAAACACTGCAGGAAGTGGCTGAAAAATGTGAAGCATTAGGTATTAAAATGCATGAAGAATTAATGGGTGTGCATGCTAAACTCGATCATCTCACCAATTTGTTAGCTGCCTTACATCTCAAAAATCAAAATGGAGGTAAGGAAAGGGGCCAGAAATTGTTGAATCTGTTTTGGGGGGACACAATATTCTAAAGGTACAACTCCTACCATGGGAAGGATTATTGTTGAGCATGTTGGGCAGGGAAATCCTTCTATGCCTAGGATGGATTTCCTCAGGTTCAATGGTTCGAACCCTAGAAAATGGGTACTTAGGTGCAATAGTTATTTTCAGTTGTTCCCTAATCTTACACACTCCCAAAAGATTTCATTAGCAACAATGAATTTTGATGGGAAAGCAAATATGTGGTATCAAAAGCATGCCCACAACTGAGTCAACATCAATTGGGATCAATTTTTTATGCTAATTTCTATGAAAAGTGAAGATCTAAAAGAGGAATCCATAATTGAAGTTCACTAAACTGAGACATGTGGGGAGTTTTATGGATTACATAGACAAGTTTGAAGAACTCAAAGCCAATCTGGAGTTGTTTAACAAAAGGGGGTTTAGTGTGCAATTCTTCAAGTCCACTTTTCTTAGTGGGTGTTCAAGCCCACAACTCTCCACGAAGCCATAGATATTGGGAGGGAACAACTGATTACTATGGAAGCATGGGCAAGGAAGTTTAGAGTTCCACAAAGGTCATACCCAAGTAACCCGACTCCAGTTAAGACAATCAGCCTCAACAAAATTAGTAATCCTATATCAAAAAATACCAATTCACCTAAATATCCAGTTAAAATACTCACAATAGCAGAGATGAGTGAGAGAAGGGGAAAAGGGGTGTTACAACTGTGATGAGAAATATGTTCCGGGACACCGTTGCAAACACAGTGTTCTAGATGGAAGTGTAGGAAAATCTTGTAGAAACTTACTAGGACAATGGAAATATTGTTGGTTACTGATACTTCCGATGCTGGCCAGTTGGATGTAGCGGAACTATCCTTGAATGCTTTGCTTGGTGGTAGTGGATTCAATACCATGCAGTTCGTGGGCCATATGGGTGTGCAAAACCAAACCGTGATCAAAGTAACCGACCGAACCGATTGAATTCAGGTGATTTGGTTCATTGGAAATCTATTATCGGTCGGCGGTCGGTGGAGGAAATCGATTAATTCTCGGTCGGCTCTCGGTTTATATCACAAAATTTTTCGGTGGCACCGAACCGTCCGAAATTTATGGCTAATTGTAATGGGAATATCACCTCATTAATAGTACTTCAATTTTTTCAAAGTACATGTCAAATTACCCACCTACCGCTCATGACTCTCTCTCTCCTCTCACCAGTTAATTTTTTCTCAAGTTCTAAGCCCCACGCATCCCCACTCACCCCACCACCTCCCACATTAGCCAACCACAGACTCTCTCTCACATGACATAAACAATGCATTCTCTCTTTCTTTAACTTTTCATCTGGTCTATTTTTCCTATCTCTGCAACATGTCGTCAAGCTTGTGTCCTCAACAATTCTTTGTTCACTCCTATTTACTTCCTCATCGTCAACCACCATCAAAAACTCACGCACGCACCTTGCGTTGTCTGGATAGCCAGCCCTTTGCGCCATTGTTGTCATTGTTCACCACCCAAGTCACCTCCCATTGGAAGATCTGCCGCGGAAGCTCTCCCTTCCCAAACTAAATCTAACTCATTGTCGAACATGGTATGATCATCTCCGTCGCGACATCTCATTAGAGCACCTCTTCTACATGACCGAAGTCTTAGTTCCTTCATCTATTTTCTTGGTTTCTGAACAATATCTCTCTCGAACTCTCTATTAACCCACCGAACCGTCCATTTTTTGTCGGGCAGTGATCGGTTCGGTGTTTACTTGAAAAGGTGCAGTGGTCGGGTATCCCAATTTATAAAATCGATGATCTCGGGTTTGGGGCATTTCGGTCAAATTTCACCCAAACTGACCAAATGCACACCCCTAGTGGGCCAATTGGAGGATCAGGCTTTGGACATATTATTCAATACGGGTAGCACCATGAGCTTCATCAAAGAATCCACAGCTCATAGATTAGGAATTGTGATAGCAGCTACTAAACCCATTTTGGTCAAGGTTGCTGATGGGCGAAAGTTGGTTAGCAATCTCATTACTACTGCTCTCACATGGGGAATTCAAGGGCATGCTTTTAAATATCTACTCAGACTGCTTAATAGTGAAGGCTAGGATATTATACTGGGGTGTGATTGGATGGACGCTCATTCACTGGTGAAGTTTAATTTTGGCCAAAGAATGGTTTTTATTAAATTAGGAGAGCCATAGGTCAGACATTATGCTCAAAAGAAAGGTGCTAAATGTCAGATCATCGCCCCACACTCCCTCTATAAAATGATTTACACTACCATGGGTGAGGAAATAGATGAGGTTTACTTAGTGACAGCTCTTACTACTATGAACACCACTTCAGTGGATTATAGGGTTGAAAGCTTACTGGCTGAGTTTAAGGATATTTTCGAAGAACCTAAGGGTCTGCCTCCCCTTGGGGAGGTCGAGCACCAATTCCTACTTAAACTCGAAAATGTGCCAAAATATATATATATCCTTATCAGACCTCTCGTGACCATAAAGACGAGATAGAGAAGATAGTGAAGGAGTTGTTGGACTCTGGTGTAATTCAGGATAGCAAAAGTTCTTTTGCTTCTCCTGTAATCCTAGTCAAGAAGAAGGATCAGACTTGGCGCATGTTCGTGGATTGTAGGTACTTGAATGAACTCACCATCAACCATGACTACGCTATTCCTGTAATCGATGAATTGCTAGATGAGTTAAATGAGTCAAAGTTCTACTCTAAAATTAATCTAAGATCGGGGTATTTCCAAGTCTTAATGAAGCCGGAGCATTGCTACCTAACTGCTTCTCGAACACACCACGACCACTTTGAATTTCTGGTGATGCCTTTCGGCTTGTGTAATGCTCCAACTACGTTCCAATCGCTCATGAATAGGGTGTTTCGAGGGTGTTTATGAAGTATGTTTTAGTATTTTTTTTATGACATCCTAGTTTATAGCCGAAGCCTCGACGAACATATTGTGCACCTAAGAGAGGTATTTATGTTACTTCGACGACACACCCTCTATGCTAAGATGTCCAAATGCCACTTTAGGCAAAATAAGGTGGATTTACTTAGGACATATAATAACGGAAGAGGGAGTTGTCACTGACCCACAAAAGGAGGAGGTTATGAAAGGGTGGCCACGACCTACTACTGCGAAACAGCTCCAGGGATTTTTAGGTTTGACCGGCTACTATATAAAGTTTATTAAGAGTTTTGGGCTGCTCAGCCGACCCCTAACTAACTTAATCCGGAAGAATCAGTTCAGTTGGGGACTTGAGGCTGAAGAAGCATTTGAAAATTTGAAAGTGGTAATGACTACAACACCTGTATTGGCATTAGCGAATTTCTCAGAATCATTTATGCTGGAGACGGATGCGAGTGGGAAGGGAATATGTGCGGTTTTGATGCAGAACGGATGCCTTATAGCCTTTATGAGTAAAGCCCTTTGTCCAAGAAATCAAGCCCTCTCCATTTATGAGAGAGTTTTAGCAGTTTTGATGGCTATTCAGAAATGAAGGACTTATTTTCTTGGTCACAAATTCATCATACGCATTGACCAACAGGCCCTCAAGCATCTCTTGGATCAGAAAACCATGACACCTATTCAGCAAAAATGGATAACTAAACTGTTGGGATTAAATTATGAGATTCATTATAGAAAAAGCACTAAAAACAGAGCAGCTGATGCTTTATCAAGGGTGCAAAACTATTGACAGTGATGCATGATTCACCCAACGACGGACATTCAGGGGTCGGTGGAACTTATATGAAGTTGAAGAACGCTTTCTATTGGCCTCGGATGAAAGGTGATGTG
>AYJT01079771.1:0-10878 GCA_001278415.1 Ocimum tenuiflorum | reverse complement strand
TGCTGTCATACCCCTTCACAATCACCCAGAAATGACTGTTTTCAGCAAGCTTCTCTTGGGCACCATGCATATAAAAGCCTACGATTGGGTTCATCATTGCTCGACATCGCCTTCTAAACGTAAGTAGTCTCTATGCAATGCCAATCATATAAACACAAGAATCAAGATCCATGGATGCATTTTTTTGAATGATTTAGATACGGATAGAAGTGGCGCGCGATTAGCAAAGCTAAAAGCCAACAGAATGTTCACGGCCCCATGCGGGACATCGGTATTATACCCGACATCGGGAGGCAATATCCACGAATTCACAGCGATAACACCATGTGCTGTACTCGACATAATTGGACCTCCCTATTCTAAAGATGATGGCCGTGATTGTACATATTATCAAGAAGCTAAGTCACATGCTTTACTTGGTAAGTTCATACTATCTTTTTCTTGTATGTATATTGCATTTTCTTCGGTGCAAATGGTGCTTGAATAAGATAACAAGCATGATTATGTTTATTTTATCTATGAGGGGGTTAAAATATTTGGACTTTGTTGCTTAGTGTTCATGTAAATATGAAGTTGTTTGTGCATGACCATTATCCCAATACATCAAAATGCAACCTTGTGTTAATAATTTTCTTAACTTAAAAAAGTTTAGGTCGCTTAGAAGTAAGAAAATGAGAGTAGCTTGTATGAAGTAGATTAGAATAGTTTTATGCTATTTAAGAATAAGATCCACATAAGCAAGATCACACTAAGTTGTTACTCTGGAGTCTACCATCTCGGGTTGCAAGTGGTTAAATATGTTTTCCATGAAATTTGGATCCACAAATCCAATACTTAAAATCATAAGTAAACAAAAAGACGAAAAAGGGTAAATAAAATGGGAATGGTAGGTTTGATTTGTGCACAACACCCCCTACCATGCTATTAGCACAGCAGAGAATCCAAATCCTTTCTCATGTTCATTAGGTCATGAGTTTGAATTGTAGTGGTGAAATTAGGTGGGATTCATATCGTACTCTTTAATTCAAACAAGTTGCTAGTTTGTAGTCTTTGTCTCTTACTATTCCGTTACAATCGATTTCAATTTATTTTATTAATTCCAGACGTTGAAGAAATGAGGAAGGCTGAAGGAGATGGTGGCAGCTATGGATGGCTCGAGGAAATCGAAAACCCGAAGGAGTCAGAGATGGATGGGATCGAGTATATGGGTCCGCGAGTCGACAATTCTACGCTGTAACTAACTTTTTCTTATTTGTAAGTATCCTCAGCTGCGGAAAAAAGTTTCATTTTCTCTTTAGTGTACATATATATGTTCCCCCTCCCTTTATAGATCAATGAAAAGAGTTAGACAAAAATTTGTGTTAGACCGTCTAAATTGTTTAGACGGATGTATAAGTCATTTCCTCCAACCCATATCCAAACCCGGCCAAAATCCTAAATCAGTTGTCTAACATGAGACCTCATCAAAGAGTTTCATTTCTGCAACTCCGAAGGAAGCCTTGCTGTTTACAAATCTTTTCAAGACAATATTCTTTGTTTTTGTAATTCCAATATTGTGGATTCTAATTCTGCAGCTGTATGTTAAAAAAGTTTGCTCAATTTCCTTTTGTAATGTAGGTATAAATTCCCATAATGACATGGGAAACTGCTGCTTTATTACTTGCCATGCAATGTAAAGAATAAATGTTTAATGAAAAAGATTTTAGTATTCAAGGGCTATACCTATAGATATTTTAAACTTTGAAATATGTTTGGTTGTAGTTATGATCTACAGTTGTAGTTAAAAAGATGAGATAAAACAAAGTTGTATTTTGATTTTGAGTTCCAATTTCAAATTAAAGTCAAGTGTTTCGTTTTTGATATGTTTTAAGATCAATATGGTCATTGAAATCAATGATAACATATTGACATTATATATTCAATTTTTGCTTAAAAATGATATTTGAATTGGTAAGATTCAAAACATACTATGTCTAACAAATTACGAAAGTGAACACTAGTATATTATTGGGATAGTTCAAATCATTGATGTGGGAATCTAGATTTTAGTCTTGAAAACAATAAAGACAGTTAGACAAACAAATCCATGATTATTATGATGATGAGAAATTCCAACCAACAAAAACATGAGAAATTCAGTGAAGATGATGAAAACCACTTGTCATTTGTCCAGACTAGATAATAGTTTATATGTTTTACTACTCAACTAGAAGATTAATACTCAGTTCTCTAGAAGATTAATACTCTATTATTCTCATTAACTTGTGTTAATGATACACGTGATCTGTTTTTGGCGCTAATGTGGAACTCGTTTTATATTAATTCCATCTTTACATTATCGTATTACCACTTACTCTAATTTACCATACACTATCAAATTTCAATGATTTTTCACTCAACGTAACAAACTTTAGATACATCTAAATTAGGCCTCATCGATTCAATCTTGATTCTTTTATCGCTTTAAATTTTTTATACGTGCATTCATCTTCTCTTTTTTTAATATGATTTGAGGTTGAAGTTCGAATAATCAAATATCTACTGTGATTCTTGAGGTTTACAATTGTTTGTGATTTTAAGATTAATGATGCTTGAACTTAAACCTGCACCAAGAGCCAACTTCAAGAATTCATTTGAAGTTAATTTTCCATCAAAATATTTTTATTAATAAATTCAAAATTATATAATTAATTTTCAAAAATGAGATTTTTCTGGAGAGAAATAATCCGTTGACATTCCTAAACCCGATTGTGAATCTAGATAGCCCCTATTCTAGTTCTATATTTTTGGTATAATAATACAATGGATGGTCCACACTCTTTCAACACCGATATTTGTTCAATCTTCTCTCGTTCTTACCTTTTCCACTACATTATTCCAATTTAGTCAGAACATGTTAATTATTGATATCCATCACCATTTGTATATATATTCCTTCCTTGGCCGTCAAATCATATTGTGCATATCTATAATGAATTAACATATACTAGATGTGTAATTGAAAAAAAGGTGTGTGATTGGAAAAAAGGGCGGATCAAACCTAAAAGAGAACGTGATAATATTTCGATAAGTATTATTTTTAATATTAAAATGTATCTTTGTAAGTATTGACAATTTTTAATATCATTTTCATAATTTCTTAAGTTATTTCGTTAACTGTAGGTAGATCATAAGATTGGTAGGAAGGATCGTGCATCAGTTGCAGCACGATAGTAGATAGTCATTAATTTATTTAGAGATGTGAAAATCATAATTTGACCGCATTCAAATTCGAATTGACGGGGTCTTATTCCACACAAAGATAGACACAAGGTATCAAATTTATAATGACCAGAAATTCATTTTTATAATCTTATAAAAAGACCCAAATTTATAATGACCAACAATTCATTTTTTTACCTTTCAAAAAAAATTCATTTTTGTAATCTTGTAAGAAGATCGAATATATGGATTCCTTAATTTATTCAATATGTGGAATTTTAGAAAAATAAACATATGTGATAATGACACTTTTTTTTTTCAAATTTCTATTTTCTTATTTTGATGAAAAGACATTTCACAATAATATTTCAGGTTTTCAGTACAATGAATAAAAAAATCCGAAGAACATATTTTTTATTTTTTTATGAATATCACAAGTTTATTTCTATTTTTTCATCCACCAAATTTCCAACAAACAGACCTCAATTGAGTGGTGCCATTGTTTTTGGATCATTCTGCAGTAGCAGCACGTTGCGGGTTCCTTTTTCTTTTTCACTTTATTTATTTTCCGCCCTATCATAAATAAAAAGAAAAAGAAAATAGGGAAAAGAAAAAATAAATAAAAAAAAGTGAAAAAAGCGGCAAAGGAAACTGACGAACCAAAAGCGGGTCACAGCTAAGCCGAAATGGGCCCCACAAGCCAAACGCCAAACTGCTGACGGGACCCCGATAACGAAATTTCACGGAGTCATTAATATTACATTAAATTTCTCAATATTCCTTCATTTATTTATTTGTTTTTTAACTTTTTCATTACAAATAACTCCCATGCTACTCGTTTCATAAATGTTCTCCACGCATTTATTTCACATAATATACATTATTTCAAATTTATGGGATATAATATTTTTAAATATATCAAATTACATTCCTCTTTTGTTTACAATTGAAATGCCGAAGATAATTGGGCAAAACATACTGAATGCAAGTTTTTTTCATTTACATACAAATTTTAAATCATATTTAATTTTAGAAAATTTATGGCAGAATTCGCTTGATATTAATAAAGTGTAACTGGGATATATTATCAGTCAAGATTCATTGAAATAAAAAGCTTGTGGTTGAGATATCTGTTACACAATGGTATTGTGCTGCCGAGATGAGTGACACATATAATAACTAATGAAAGAATTAGTACATGTGTCAATGGTTTATGCAGAGTAATACAATATGTAACACTATTTTGTAATTAGAATCTCAACCGGAAAATTTGAACCTTTAATGGGATTAGTTGTTAAACACTGTGGATCTTCTTTTACAATACGGATTTTTGACATGTGTATTACTTAATGAAGATCAATTATGACCAAATATTTTTTTATGGGAACGTGATTGACCTTCATTGATTTGCACACATGTCAATAGTCTTGTTAGGAATAAAATTAACCCAATTTTTTTACAGTCGGCCCAAATCCAAGACTCCCAAAGGACCATCACAAGGCCCAAAGAATTTGCACAAGTCCAGACCTTGAGGATCGTCTCTGGAAGTGTCGAGTCTTGAGGTCCCTCAGACAGGGGAGGATCGATTCCACGAACCGCACTATCTCGACCACGTCGGGGTCGTGGGAGAGGATCGACCCCATGTACCCCCACTGCCGATATCGTGGGGGCAGCTACCAGCGCACGACCCGCACGACCACAACCCACGTCCATTGCGTAATAACTGTCAACCCCCTGTATAAATAGGACCGTGGTGTACAATGTTTGTAATCAATCTTTGGCTAATAATACTTTATTTTTAGCATTACATTTCTTAGCGTTTTCAACTCATTTTTCCAAACTTTTGCTTTGCGATCATCTACAAGAGGTTCTCTCTTTATCACGAAAAACCGAACCTCAACAAGTCCAATTATCTCAAAAACAAAACTTGAAACGGGAGCCAATAGATTTTGGTAAAATATTGTTCACATACAAAAAATGGATCTTATTTCTCTTCTTCTATATCATCAATCCGTCCAAGTTTATGTAAAACTACAAGTGCAATTAAAAAAGAATAATTTTAAATATATTGACTTGTTTGCTTAAATCTTGAGGCGGTCGTTTTAAAAATTTCCTATTTGCCAGTGTGGAAGTGAAACTTGTAACTAACTTCCAAATGCCACCGTTAAATCTGATAAACAATTAATGCCAGAAAAAAGGTGCATGTAGATGACGAACACTCACTCAGTGCACTTACACAGAATAAAGCCTTCTCCTCTCCTCTACTCAGGCTCAGCAAGAGGAATCTTTTCTTTTATTTTTGTGATTTCTGCTTTCTTTTCCCAGTTCACCAGAAACCACTAATGCCATTCAGGAATAAAGCGCCATCTCTTCAAAAGATAATTGTCGGCTTATCAAAGTGATAAATGAGGCCTTAGTTGGAAGAGAATGAAAACCCCTCTTTTCTTCTATGCATGGTAATAAACCTTTTCTTTTATTTAATTATAATTATTATTTGTGTCTCCCTCCTCCACTATTCATTTAGCTAATCTTTTATTTTTTTATTTTCTTCTCACTGTATTTGCAGGAAGGGAGACAGCAACAATCAGCTAATCTTTGTGGTCTGGTCAGAGTAGTTAGTGAAATGAAATGAGGCTGTCTTTGAATTTTGTGGTTGCTTAATTTGAAGGTAAATTGCTGGTAGCTCAGTATCACCTGAATTTTGATCTGTATATGATTGCTTCATTTGTGGGAAATATTGCGTAATTGAAGTTTGTTATGCAGGCTGATTTTGCTCATTCACTTGCTAAGAAAGGTATGTGTTACTTCACACACATTTTTCCAAACTCGTGTTTGCTTTTATGTTTGTTAAATGGGTAGTATTATTTATGAAACAGAACCACTTTCATATATGAGTGTTTATATACAACTTTTGCTGCTTTTTGAGAGGGTGGCTTCAATGTGCATCTTATCCCAGACAAAATTTAGCTTCTTCCATTTGTTCATTATTTTTTTTTTTTTTTTGAAAAATTTGGGCAATGCTGTAGAGTAGGAGTATGCTAAAGTAAATCTTCTTTTTATTGTTCTTGATCAGGTTCTGTTCCGTTCTCCTTTTGTTAGAGCAAATGGCGATTCGTTTATGCCAAACTACGATCCCATTTTTGCTCGTCATGTTAATCTCAGTCTCTTGTAAAGAGCATCTAGAACCATCCAATGTGCAAACTCTTTTGAGAATCAAATCACTCCTAAATTCACCTCCTTTTATGAGTAGCTGGAATGCTGCCACGGATTTCTGTAACAGTGAACCGACTTCAACCCTCACTGTCGTTTGCTACAAAAAAAGCATAACTCAGCTTCACATTGTGGGAGAATTAGGTTATCAAAGATTACCCACCAATTTCTCGATTGAATCTTTTGTTGCCACACTTGTGAAGCTTCCTAGTTTGAAGGTCCTCACATTGGTTTCTCTAGGTTTGTGGGGGCCTCTTCCTAGCAAGTTTATGCGCCTATCCTCCCTCGAAATACTCAACTTAACATCAAATTTCTTTGAAGGTCACCTACCTCCTGCAATATCGTCGCTTCAACACCTTCAAACCCTCATACTTGATGACAATAACTTCACCGGTAGGCTTCCAGATAGCCTTGGTTCACTTTCATCTTTGGCCGTTTTGAACGTTGGAAACAATTCTTTGTATGGATCTTTGCCTCATTCACTGGGAGATTTGGAAAACCTCAGAGTTCTTGTTCTGTCGAGTAACAATTTCTCGGGCGATGTGCCTGATCTTACCAGTTTGACTAATCTTCAAGTTCTCAACTTGGAAAACAATTTTCTCGGGCCTCAGTTTCCGATAGTAGGTAAAAAAGTGGAAGGCATTGTGCTGAGGAACAACAAATTCACATTTGGGATCCCAGAGAAAGTTCAGTCTTATTATCAGCTGAAATTCTTTGATATTTCTTCCAACAGATTTGTGGGGCCGTTTCCCGTATCTTTGTTGTCACTGCCTTCGATTGCTTATCTGAATATCGCGGATAACAAATTGACGGGCATGCTTTCTGAAAGTCTGTTGTGTAATGATGATCTTTATTATGTGAACTTCACTGCCAATTTGTTGACTGGAAAACTGCCGCAGTGTCTAGTGTCTGATTCCAGTAAAAGAGTTGTCGAGTATGGTGAAAATTGTTTGGCGACGGAAGATGAAAATCAACAGCCGATTTCCTTCTGTAAGAACGAAGCTCTAGCTGTGGGAATACTGCCTCGTTCTCATAAGCAAAAACAGGCTTCCAAAGTGATTCTTGCTTTAGGCATATGTGCAGGAGTTATTGTGGGAATAGTTTTAGTCGCTGCTTCGTATTTGATAGTCAAGAAATTTCTTGCCAAAAGAGCAGCACAGAAATCTATACCTAGATATGCAGAAGATAATTCATCATCAAGCTACACCTCAAAGATTGTCAAAGATGCAAGTAAGTTTCTACACATTGTTTTCAATGCAGAACTTGAATTGGAATCATACTGTTTGAGTGATGATCAATATGCAAAACTGTAGAGAAAAACTGTCACCTATATTAATCTTAGTTTTGGGAATCTGACATTGGTCGAGAAAAGCAATGTCAAATAGTTTTGAACCAAAATGAATCTATGCAGTGGCTAACTTAACAGTTCAAATTTGATCCGATTGCTTTGATAGGATATATAACTCAAGCGATGAAGATTGGTGCGCTTGGGCTTCCAATTTATAGGACCTTTTCACTGGAAGAGCTGGAGGAGGCAACGAATAATTTTCATGCATCAAATTTTATGGGAGAAGGTTCTCGTGGTCAGGTATTTGCATCTTTGCTTGTATATTAATTTTGATATTTGCTAAGTAAATCCTCCTTGTTTAATTATGATTAAAATATCATAGTTTGGTAGGCACATTTTAGTTAGTGTGGTCACTAAACAAATATCTACTTCTGCTTTGCAAACTTCTATACTATGCTGACGAGTCGTACCTCGTTCTGAACTCAGGTCTACAGAGGTCAACTGAGAGATGGCTCCTATGTTGCAATTAGATGCCATAAACTGAAAACAAATCACAGAACTCAAAACTTCATGCCTGCCATCGAGCTGATCTCGAAACTGAGACATCGCCATTTGGTCAGTGCTCTTGGCCACTGCTTTGAGTACTCCTTCGACGATTCTAGTGTAAGCAGAGTGTTTCTGGTCTTTGCATATGTGTCAAATGGGACTCTCAGAAGCTGGATTTCTGGTAAATAAACTAATGGCGATTCTTGTTAAGATAACTTGCTTTCATGATATCCTAAATGCCTGTATTTCTCTTATAGTTCCAGTTGCAAATTTCTGGAAAAACATTTCATGCATCATTTTTATATGGTTCGTTGTTGACCATTATTTCTGGCAGAGAGGCGTCGACAGAAGCTTACTTGGGGTCAGCGCATAGCAGCTGTGACAGGGGTAGCAAGGGGTGTGCAGTTCCTTCATACAGGAATTGTGCCTGGTCTTTTTTCCAATAACATCAAAATAACCGATGTTTTATTGGATCAGAACCTCGTTGCCAAACTTAGCACCTACAACTTGCCTTTGATATCAGACAATATGGAAAAGGTACAAAAGGGCTTTTCAAATTTGAGGTCTATCTGCTACAATTCTTGCACCAAATGACGGTTAAAATGCCAAACTTTGCAGGATCGATTCCAGAACTTCTTTGGTGGATCGAAAGAGCTTAAGAGGGCAAGGTTAGTGACTTTGTTTCTTGTTGTTCAGAAGCAAAACTATGTAATCAAAAGCTTCTTCTTGATGCAAACATGATAGACTTTCACTATGTCTATTTGCAGAGGAAAGCATCAAGATAAGTTAGACATATACGACTTTGGAGTAATTTTACTAGAAATCATCACCGGCAAGCCTATAGATTCCAAAAACGAGGAGGATATAGTCAGAGAAGAGGTAATCTTTGATATAAAACTATGATAACTTCTCTACAAAAGGATGCTTTTGAAATAGCATTTGTTTTTTCTTTAACCATCAAAGCTCATGGCTATTAATGTTATGCAGTTCAATGCAAGCTTGACAAGTGAAGATACATCAAGAAAGAGCTTAGTTGATCCTACAGTTAGAAACTCGTGCTCGGGTGAATCCGTGAGGACGATGATTGAGATTTGTTGCAGATGTTTGCTCAAGGATCCAGCTGAAAGACCTTCCATCGAAGATATACTGTGGAATTTGCAGTTTGCTGCTCAAGTTCAGGATGGATGGCGAGGCGACTCCCAAAGCAGCGAGGGATCTCCGATTTCTCCACTACAATCTTCGCGCATGAAACCGATTATCAACAGATGATAACCAGGGTTCCCTGCTTGCCGCAACTCGCAACTAATTTAGTTGATTTCTGTTCTTGCAAATATGGAAATATTGTTATACAATCTCAATACTGTGTCACCATCCGAAACTGTAAAGATACAATTAGAGCTCTCAAGTTTGCAAAAGAATGGAATGGAAAGTTTTATTCTGTTTGAAAATATGAAATAGAATATTTTACACTAAAGAGTAAAAAGTAAAAAATTTGGGAGAATACAAATCTACGATCTTCACTGGTAAAGGTCCCAATGCCGTCAGGGTGGGGCGTGAGGGTAAAGTTTATTATAATATTGTACTTCAATTTAAAAAAATAAAATGAAACGACCCAATGCCTATTCTACACTTGATCGTCTGTTTATACTTTCAAGACTACAACCCCTAAAATCCTGGAGCGATGAGTTTAAAAGACCCACTTTGATTCGATCTCTTTTGCAGACGGATCTGATCCTGATATTGCGGTCATCATTAATTACCTTTCGGGCCAATTTAGATCCCTGTTACACTACTCTGTTACACTACCACGATAATTATCATGGTGTACTACTTAACGAAGATAAATGATAAAGTTTTTTTGTTATTAAGAACATAATTTATCATCGTAAATTAGTACACGTGTCGGTCATCTGGATAGAGCAACACCATTGTATGACAGGGAACCTCATCCACTTTCGCACCATTCTTCGAGTATTCTCCCACCTGTACCTCTTCTTGCTTCCACATAAAGCTCGGTGAACTGAGCACATCAAATATCAAGTAAAGAAAATTAATGGGGGCGGAAATGTTGGTGTGCAAAGCTTAGGAGAGATGAATATTTGCAAATCCAGTTTTCTCAAGTATGTTCAGAAGGTAGGATGCCAGCACAAGAAGAAGCACCACAAAAACAGGGCCGCCCATCGGATTTGAGCCTAACGTCGCCATAACTGAAAGCAAGCTCATCGTTTTCTTGAATATCAACGGATGCGAAAAAGCAAACTCGAGGCAGCAAAGCTCCGGAGCTTCTAACTATGACGGTGTCGAGGTTTCCACCATCGCAGGAATGGTTAATGAAGCGGGCAACGTTGCCGATTCGTGTTGCATCGATGTTGATCCGCAGGCATGTGTTTCCCGACGGCAGATGCTCTTTCACCACCAAAAGCGCCGGAGTTAAGCCCTTGATCATCGCCCTTTCGTCGTACTTTTGCTGCCTTTCTCTAGCTTCCTTAGTCGACAATACCTCACCTTCGCAACTCAAACATTAGAATTTACAAGCAATATTAATAGGGTGTGATTTGATTTAGAATTTTGCTATTAACCGATTCCAAACCAATATAATTTTACTAGTTTCGGTGGTTAAAATTCATTCCAAC
>AYJT01079765.1:0-13992 GCA_001278415.1 Ocimum tenuiflorum | reverse complement strand
TCGATTCAGGACCTCCATACTTAACGGTGTTAGTAAGCTGTTACATATTGTGAAGAAACAACTACAATTGAATTAAAGAGACAAAAAGTAAAAAACTTGTGAAAGAAATTACGTACCCTAAAGAAGAAGAAGATGCAACGGGTGTAATTTTATGAATTTGTGAGAGAATGATGGTTGTGATTTTACAAATTTGATGTTGAATTTTTAATTTAATTTAATTGTGGGAGTGATGTGGATAAGTAACGATCACATCATCTTTCGTTGGATGATTTACTAACACCATTAAATATGGAGGTACTGAATTGAAAATCTTGAGATCGGGTCCTGGATCGATAACTAATTTTTTGGATCCTAAATCGACAGATAAATCATCTTTCAAATCCAAAATCGATAATACTGTTCGTCATCGTCGTTCTTTCTATATAGACATAGTTTGCTCTTCTAGATAAAAAGTTGACTAAACAGAACCAATATATATTTATTTTCCTGAGAAGTCTGATCGTGACTGCTAACCGTTATGTTATCAGACTGAGCTAGAAAATAAAAATATATAATGGCAAAGAAGATTCATACATATGGTTGGGTGGGGGGTTTCTATATATATTAATATACATATCACCTGATTATATAAGTTCTGAAATTAGAAATCGTCACATTGACTCAAGGAAAAAGCTAAACATAAAAAGGTGAGGGAGAAGTATGGTAAATCCAATAATTGAAAATTTCAGTATTTGCCGCTAACGCGTTGCTGATTGTAAATTATAATTAATTAAATTAAAAGATAATAAAAAAAATAAATATATAGAAGTGGATAGAATTTAAGCAAATATTAGAAAAAATATCTGCGCCTGAAAATATATAGTTGGTCGAAATAAGCCATATTAATTTAGTCCGTTTAAGAGAAGAATACCAGTAAAATGGTTAATTATATATCATATAAGTTAATTAACAAATAAAGAAGTTAGTTATAAAAATATTTTTATATATTATATAAAATTTATAATAATTAATATATATATATATATATATATATTTAGCAGTTAACAATTAATAACAATAATATGTATACGCTATGGATCGCGCATGTCGCGCATGTGACAACTTAATATATAATATTAAATTATTAGAATAGTTGAGACAGATAAATATGTGAATTAATATTCCTTGGAATATCATTATTTCTCGATATTATTTAAAATATGTTGGACCACTGATATAACTTAAATATATTATTACAACCAATAAAGTCATTTGGAAATGGTGGCTCTTGTGTACTATAATTCAAATAATAACCGGCTTCGACAGTTTGGATTATGCGTCGGGGCAGAAAATAGAAAATAGTACACGAATTTGAATTTCTTTAATTGGGAAAAAAGTGTATTTTTACTATAAGTAAACGAAAGACATAAAACAATAAATCTTCACATATCTCATCATTGCAAATAAACAACCCCAAAATCAGTCCATAATCATCTTCAACTTGTCTAATCTTGAATTAGTAATTATTATATTGCACAAATTACCGCTCTTTTACACTTAATCATTCGCAAACAAGTCACCTTCACGATACTATGCTCAAATATCAATAACATTGCAACATTAGTTTCTTTTTTTTTTCCCCCTAAATTGTGGAGATTTTTTACATATTGGTGTTCATTGTTACGATGTTTCTAAAGAGTTTTTTCTTTTGTATTTTAAGTATATGTTTTCTTTTTTGTCATTTTACATGACAATTCATTTTGTGTTGTAATCTTCGGAATTTGTTTTTCTCTCAGCATGGAAATTACTTTTCTACATCATATATAACTAATTTGTATGAATTTATTTATAAGTTCGGGGCAGAACTTAGGCACTTATCCGGCCGACCGCGGGTTACTCCAATTTATATTTAATTATAAATTAATAGTCTAAAATATTACATGTGAATATTAATATACATATATGGAAAATGATAATTTGATAATAAAATTTAAATAACTATTAGAGAGCATCAAAATGACTTGATCTATTGTTTGATATGTATATTAAATTGCACTACAAACTATTTTCACCAAGCACCTTATACAAGAGTCATGATTAGAAATAGGCTCGATTTAACAGTCAATATTATGAATTGAACACAATATGCTCCATACCTCATAGATCCGATTTTCTAGAATATGAACTCATCAATTTTTACCTCTTACATAAGTTGATTTTGGATTATTAAAGAAGGAAAATTTGGAATTTAAATTATCAATGGTTATGGCATAACCACGGAGAATATAAATATTAGGGCCCATCGATCGAATTATGTAGAATGCAATGCAATGCTGATAAAATAATTGAAGTTACTATTTTAAACCCTCCATGGAAAAAGAAAAGGAGAAGAAACAACAAATCAATAAAAAAGAGCAACGCAAATCACAAAATCCATCTCCATCAATTTTGTTGCTTTTCGCCAGTCAGCGCTTGGACGGTGCTCTTTGCTGACCTGGTACTCCTCTCATTTGATCGTCCCACTCTCATTTTTAAACCCCCCATCAAAATAAAGCCCAAGAATTTTCAAAATCTCTTCTCTTTCAACGCTCAAAAATTCTTTCTTTAAAGTTCCACCCTTGTTTGTTTCAAGAAGAAAGATTGATTTGCTTCTTTCTCCTCTTGATGCTTTCTGTTTCTCTTTCGGACCGATAAAGTATATGTCAGGTTGTTTTCTTGAATTGCGGATTCTTGGGTTTCTCTTGATGGTGCTTTGCTTCCGCTTGTAGATTCTGATAAAAGGGTTTGACTTTTGGGAGACTGTTGAATTTCTTCCAAGATTTTCTCCGCCCTTTTTAGGATTTGAGTGCTTTGATGATTTTTCTGGAGGTTTTTGTCAGCATGTTTCCTCTCTCACATGATTAGGGTTTTTGGTGAGTTATTATTGGCCTGTTGTACTTTTTTTTTCTTTTTTCTTTTTTCTTTTTACACATTTTCGTGTTTTATTTCGTGCTTATTGGGTTTTGCTTTAACTTATCATGTACAGTGTTTGGAGGGTACAAGCGCTATTTTTGGTTTTGTGAATTTAGGTTTGATTAAGTCTCTAAGAAACCAAGGAATAGAGTTGTTTACAGAAGCATAAATTCAGGTAATTTTTGGGTTCTTGTGCTCCTTTAATTTTTTTTTTGTTCACAGTCTTGACTTTCATAGACTTTTTACTAGCTAGATGAATCTGTCAATTCCTCTCCTTGATGGCGAAAATTAGTTTCTTGAATTAAGTTGCTCCTGCAGTTAAAATCCAGAAGTGTCTTAAATCTTTATATTTGATGGATATGAGAAAGTATTAAAGTCTCTCCGTCTTCTATCCTAATATGTGGCTATGGTCATTAAATTGAATGAACTGGTTTATGTCCGGTCATTTTGCGTTTGGAATATTGAGTAGTTGTAGTTAAAATTTTCACCAGACTACTGTTTTAATGTTTTTGTAGTTAGGAGTTTAATGTTATTTTCTCCTTGCAACATTGTTGTTCCATGTGTATCACTCTTGTTGGATAATTGGCCTCTGTCCAATGTGGTTACTGTTTCCCTATGTTGAATCGGCCTGTTGGATAAACTGCATCTTCTATGCTATTATGTGGTTATGGTCAGAAAGTTGAATGAACCCGTGGTTCAGTTATCTGTGGATTTTGTATTTGAAGTAGTGTTTGTTAAGATTATTATCACTCACTAACCTACCTGTTTTAATGTTTTTTATGCCATTGTATATTAGTTAAGGAATTTTTATGCGGTTTTTCCTTATAATGATATTGTGTTATGTGTACATCTCATAATTATTTTTTAAAATGTGCTGCACATTGTGCACAAAGTTACATTGTCATGTTGTATGCGATATCAGGTATCCATCTGCTACATAATTTTAATCTTGGTTGTATTTTTATCTATTTTGGGAATACATCCTTTAGGTAACCTTGGAGGCTTCTGCATGATATCTCATGTTTGCAGTCCATATTTGTCAATTTTCATCCTTGTTTTGTATCCACAGAACAAGTTCTTTTGTGATCTTGTAGTAAATCTTCAGTGTAGCGTGCATGCAATATTTATCTTTATGCTGGTTGGAATAGAATCATTCAAATCCTCCCACGAACCTTTATTGATGTAGGGCCTTTTCGTGCAATATGACCGATTTAAGCATTTTGCGAATCTAGCAGTGAGCTTGAATATAAAATTTACTTTGGATCATAACCTCACCATTTCTTTGTTACATGTTCCACACACACTCATATTTTTTACTTGAAGCAACCATCTTCTAACACTCTTTTAGTTGGGAAAAGTATGTTCTCTTTCTACAATGTGGCCATCAATTGCAATTCTGTTCTTCAATGTTGTCTTCTGTTTGCCTTTCTATTGCAGTTAAGATTTCAATAAGAATTGAGGAATTATGGTGGCGAAAGATTACCAGAAAAGCAAAGGATCAAATAAAGCTGAGGTGGGAGAAATAGACACGAGTGCACCATTTCAATCTGTCAAAGATGCTGTCAGCTTATTTGGTGAAGGTGCTTTTTCGGGTGAAAAACCTGCCATTAGGAAGCCAAAAGCACAATCTGCAGAAGTACGTTCATCGTAATTCCTGACATGTTCCCTGTTGCTCTTACTCTTCATGTTGGTCTCTTCTTCAACTTGAAATTCAAGAATGGTGGATGTATATACTATTAGCTCAAGTAACTCCAGGGAAAGCTTCTTCTGATCGATTCGGTTATTCTCAGTCACAATGTTTTTCACCTCACTTCCGAATACACGGTTTTGCTGTTATTAAAGCTTGAAATAGACATGATTTACTTGTTATTAAAGGTTCCCTGTTTTGGCATTCTTATCTGTATCTGAAGTGATATTAGTGCTCACCATTCTCTTTGTTATGTACTTGCATATGGAATGTCTGGCTTTATTGTATGGTGGTTGCTTTGATTGGTTCATGCATCAGCTTTCAGCACATATTTTTTATGTCATCAAATAGTTCCATGATAATGTCACTACTTAAACCGATCGAAGTTGCAACTTGTGGCCTGTATTCGTGATAATGTTTTATATTATATATATATATCTGATAATGCTGGTGTATCTTCTTTTCAGAAAGTGCTGGCAAAAGAGACACAACTTCACTTGGCACAAAAGGAGTTAAATAAGTTGAAGGAACAATTGAAAAATGCAGAAACCACTAAAGCCGAAGCTCTTTCAGAGCTTGAAAGAGCTAAACGGACTGTTGAGGATCTGAGTCAGAAGCTACGAATCGTTAGCGAATCAAAAGACTCGGCGATTAAAGCTACAGAACTTGCTAAGCGTCAGGCAAATCAACTTGGAGAAGGCAACAATAATAATTCAGATGGAGTAAATGGATCTTCAAATGGTGACCTTGAAACCGACAAAACTCAGTATTTGAATGCAGTCGCTGAACTTGATGCAGCAAAACAGGAGCTAAGGAAAATTCGCCAGGAATACGATGCATCTGTAGAAGCAAAAAACAGAGCTGCAAAGCAAGCTGCCGAAGCTGATAGCGCTACCAAGGAAAATAAGGAGCGAGTTGGCGAGCTGTCTGCGGAAATTGCTAGTGTACACGAATCGATTCAACAAGTAAAGAAGGCAAGCGCGCAAGCAAAGGAAGAAGAAACAAAGATCTTTGCTGACAAGGAGAAACAGAAGCAATCACATAAAGAGAGACTTGAAGAATCAATGAAGAGATTGCTTGCTCTGAAGAAAGATATTGATCCTCAGATCATCAAGAATCTGGAGCTTGAGTTGAGTGGAACCTTGTTGGAAATTGAATCTATACGAAATGAGATGGACAATACAAGGGTTGCCGATCTTGATTCTGTTAAAGCTGTCACTGTGGAGTTGAATGGTGCCAAAGAATCACTGAATAAAGTAGCAGAGGAGGAAAACTCACTAAGAAGTCTGGTGGAAGGACTTAAGTTGGAGCTTGAAAATATTAAAAGGGAGCATGCTGCATTAAAGGAGAAGGAAGCGGAGACCGAATCATTGGCAGGTAATCTCCATGTCAAGCTCCAAAAAGCAAAGTCTGAGCTTGAAGAAGCACTTGCTGAAGAAGCCAAAGTTAAAGGTGCATCCGATGAAATGATTGCCTCGATTCATCAGCTAGCTTCAGAAAACGAGGCTGCCAAGCAGGAAGCTCAGGAGATGAAACAGAGAGCAGAAGAGCTTAACAAAGAAACAGAAGCCGTGAAAACTGAACTGAAAGAAGCGGAAAATAAGCTAGAGGCTGCGATGGTTGAAGCTGAAGAAGCAAAAGCAGCTGAGATTAAAGCCCTCGATCGTATCAAGATGCTTTCCGAGAAAACTGATGCTGTGCGGGCCTCCACATCAGAGCCCGGTGCCCAGATCACATTAACAAGAGATGAGTTCGAATCACTGAGCCGAAAGGTTGAAGAATATGAAAAACTGTCGGAAATGAAAGTGGCAGCTGCCATGGCTCAGGTGGAAGCAGTAAAAGCTAGCGAAAACGAGGCCCTCAAGAGATTGGAGGCTACATGGAAAGAGATCAAGGACATGAAAGCTGCAACTGAAGAGTCGTTAAAGAAAGCAGCGATGGCTGAGGCGGCAAGAAAGGCCGTGGAAAGCGAACTTAGGAGATGGCGCGAAAGGGAGCAGAAGAAGGCTGAAGAAGCAGCAGCACTAGTTCTTGCAGAAACAGAAAAGTTGTACGAATCGTCTCCGATTAATGAGCAAATCCAAAAGCCGAGGTCCCATCATCAAGTGAAAGAGAAAGTGGTGGAAACAAAGAGGCTGGACAAGGCGAAGACATCGGTGTCATCGAAGAAGGTACTGATGCCTAGTTTTAGCTATGTTTTCCAGAAGAAGAAAAACAAAGTGGAGGGGAGTTCTCCTTCATACTTGCCTGGTGAGAGGCCTATGTGGTGAGTTGAGTTGTAAATTTGAGAAGAATCCATTTTCATGGGAGTGTGTTGATTGATGGACAAACTATTTTGATAATCTTGCTTCTGTTTGTTTGGTGTATTGAGAATGTAAATAAATGGCTGCTAATATAAAATGAATAACAGCAACTGGTGTTTTTGTCAATTATAATTGTTGTGTTCGAAACGATTGTGCAGTGGTAACAATTATAAATATTTTAATTTAGACATTCGGGATAGTGATTCCTTTTTTTCCAAGGCAGTAACTGAATATTTTTTCTTAACCAAAGTTCCGAGATATACCAATTAGAAATAGGGGTGTAAATCGAAACGAGTATTGTTGTGTCCAAATTTGGTTCGTTTAGTATCGAGTTGAGCTTTATTATCGAATTTTGGATGTTCACGAACTTAATTGAGCCTTATCGAACTTTCTAAATATAGATATAAATTTAAATAATTATTATTTTCTTTTAAAAATAAATCATTTTAACCACAAAAATGTTATATGTACTCAAATTCATTCTTTTCTTATGAATACAAAGTTAATTAAAAGATTTATTATATTTATCACTAACTAAAGAATAAAAATATAAATTTTACAAAATTAATAATTTTATATTTCTAATTAATTTTGGCTAACGAGCTTTCGAATCGAATACTACTAAAATTAAGTTTGACTCGTTTAATTAATGAGTTTCACTAAACGAGTTGTAACGAGCTTTTATCGAGTAGAGATTCGAATAGTTTATGAGTAACTAAGTTCATTTACACCCCTAATTTATTAAGTATATAAAACTATACGCGTTTTCACTTTATCATGTCTCAATGTTTTTATGTGATTTTTTTAGAGAAAATTGTTGTAAATTAATGTCGAATTTCCTTTAAACATGTTATGTGCAATTTCTTTTTTATTATAATGGGGCAAAAACTAGGATACTACAGATGTAAAGGGTCTGGTCCGAAATGGGAGACTAATGATATGTTTCATTAAACACATGGTTACCAAGAATTGGAGTAAAACTATGGAATAACAAAAAAGGATTAAACCACAACCGTATTCTCATCCGGCGTCAGCCTAGTTTTAATTATGAATAGGATCATATGAAAGAAGCAAAAAATATCATAAGCATACGTATAAATATAATTAAATATATACAAAATGCAGTTCAAGATAATTTCGTCACTCGAACCCAAGACAGAGATAAAAGCAAAATCACGTTTTTATTGGTTTTCATAAGTATAACATCTCCTCATCGAAATAAATTGTGATGAGATTGACGAACTAGAAACAAAACATCAATTTCCTTACTAGAAATATTTGACTTATTTATGCCAGAAGGAAAAATTGCTAGTACATGGGGGATTATAGATTAAAGTAACCGACCACCTCCAATTCCTGTACATGAAGTGTAACAAAAAAATGAAAAAAACAACTCGAATAAAGCTAATTCACCTCATCAATACCAAAAAGAATAATTATTCGATCATTTCACTGCCGCATTGGATATTTACACAAGATGTTCCCTCCCTCAAACGTTCTCTCTGTTCAAAAACTTTTGGCTCCAGTTCATCTGTCCGTACTGCTGTTGAGGCAGAGGCATCAGCTGTGGTTGTGGTTGCGAATAAGAAGCCAGAGGCGGCTCCCTTGCTGCACCCGTTGGCTGCTGCTGAGCTTGAACTAAAGATCGAGTTGGCATGCTTTGAGTTGGATGATACATACCAGGATAAGAAGAACTGTGGCCAACTTGAAACGCCATAGCTTGTTCTTGTGGAAGGTTGTACAATACATTCGTCTGCATAGCATTAGCCGAGGGATCGCGTCCACTTGCACAAGCTAGTGCGTGCAAATCCTCGTTCTGAAAAGAGGAAACAAATCAACAGCCTTTACAATCAAACTATTGAGGTACAATGGGGTTATGTCAGCAAAGAAAAACTTGTTACTGTTGGAGATTATGTTTGAACTATGGTAGTTGTTCTAGTAATTCACTTTCTAGACTATGGTTTCTAATGCTAACTACTGTCCTAACATTTATCAGAATTTTGTACCAAGCTCGACATAATTGATATATATGCTCCAACTCGAGGGGAGTGTTGGGGATTCTGTTTAACTATGGTAGTTATTGTAGTGATTTACTCTATAGATTAGAGTGATTTACTTCCTAGAATAGATTAGCTCTACAAGTATAAATAAGTGTATACACAACTACAACATTCCTACTACTGCATATCTCCTCCATGTTTTCATACTCTAATAAAGTGTATCGACTTTGATGAATAAAAACACAACAATAAACACAATACACACACTTCTTTCTCTACATATGTAGATTTTGAGATGTGCAAGAAATACGGACCTGTTTCATTGTGGAGTATATATTCTTATCTTTGAGCTCAGCTCCTGCTATATCATCATTGCTGGAAGTCCGGAGTGGCAGAGCACCACCGGGACCATAACCTAGTCCAGATGTTCCATATGAGCCATAGCCAGAAGAGATTCCGTAGTGGCTCATATTTGCAGCTACATTTCCTGGCTTATAAACTGGCGGGACAGGGAATTTAACTCCTGAAGCTGCAGGATTTGGAGGCATGTACATGTTGCTGGCTGAAGGTTGGTGAGGAAACCCACTGTGGCTGAGCAACTGGTGCGTGTTGTGGGGTGGCATATAGACCTGTGAGAAGTAAGGATTGTATGGTATGTAGTTGGGAGGATATGTTTGCCGGAGGAAAGGAAACATCTGTGGCGACACAGCAATTGAACTCTGAGCAATTCCTCTGGGTTGAGTTGTGGATGAAGTTGAAGATGATGGAACCATTGGATTTCCTCCCTGCCATAGAATAAATGTTTGATGAATAATGCTTCACAACGCAAAACCTCTAGGAAAACCATAATGAAATGATAAAATTCATTTCAAACTCAAATATACAAAATAAGGAAAAATGATATTGATGATGATACGGAAAACGTGCCTTTGTGTCGAGTCCTTCTAGTTGTGTAGTATGAGACCCCACAACAGGAGGTATGAGATTCAGACCATAGCCTGGTGTAGTAGAAGGAACTGGTGCGTTTTGAGGTCCTGCAACTGGTTGCAGCAATTCCTGCTTTGACTGATCATATCTCATAGCCGCACCAGATGAAGCAATTTCTGGTGATGATTTTAAGTTTACCAGAACGCCGGGTGGAGATGGGGGCCGATCAGGATAGTCACTGCATCCAGATATTGAGGATGAAGAACGTGGTCTACAGTCAATAATGATTACTAGTGTAAGTTGAAAATTTAACCTCAGACATAAGAGAAGAATGAAAAACCATATAGGTTGAAGAGGCCTATAGAGCTCTGAGCAGAATAGCTTGAAATGAAACTGAGCATACACCATCCAAGTGAAGGAGATGAATATTGTCTCTTACCTTATTGAAGGTTCCTTGGAAATTTCGGTGCTGGCGACAGTCGATGAATCCCCAGGACTGGAGTCATTGTTCTGTCCTAGAGAAGCCTCCAGACTTCCAAAAGTAAAAGAATTTTTAAAAGCTTCAGGTACATGAAGATGATTGGGGAAAATAACTGATTTTCTAGTTGAGGTTTGTAGTTTATGTTGCTTAATATCAGCTTCTGAATTTGATTGCTGTGGAATAGGATCTCCCAGTGTAGGGAGAGAATGTAAATTAGCTTCAGATGCACCAGCCGCAGCTTCAGACACCTCTGCTACATATTTGAGCCACAACAAGTTCATAAACAGATAACAGATCACATAACTGAGGTAAAGGATTGTGATACATGATTTTTTGTACCAGAAAGTTTGGGTAACAAAAATTAGCTATAAACATGGTATATGGAACATACACAAAAGATCATCATGTAGCATCTAAAACAAAATTGCAGAGATTACAAATTTATATTTCCCGTTTTGTCTAGAGATAAATTAAGGAACACAGGTTTCATTACATCCCATTTTTTAAAATTATTTACTGATTAACGAACACAGGTTTCATTACATCCCATTTTTAAACATTATTTACTGGTTATGGTAGTGGATATCAAAATCTTATTGCACAAAACATATGTCATACCTTGTGAAGGAGCATCTTCCTTTTGAACTGAACAAGTCTCCTGATCACCCCTGGCAGCAGCAGCAGCGTCGTGACTAGTTGAAGATGGAAGTCTAGAAGGCTCAGCCCGATTACTTTTGACTACTTCGTATTCTATAGGCTGTGTGTCATTACTCAAGTTGACAGACCCTGTGACTACTTGGCCAAATGTCACATTGTGACCAGCATTCATTCTACTTTCATCTACGAGATTACCACTAATTTCAGCAGCATTACGCTGCACAACCGTCTCACGCTTAATTATGCCAACAGAGCCATGGTTTCGTGGATTGAGAGATGGCACTAGAACAGGATTGGTTGAAGAAGAGTACAAGCCAACACTGTTCCCAACTTGACTAGATTTTGGCTTTAAACTTCCACCTTGAGTTCTAGGGGTTACTGCTGCAGAGTTACTGGTAGGTGTTGAAGTAGGAGTTGGACCAGGATCTATATTTGGAAATTGTTTCACAGTAACAGGCCGCAGATATGGCAATCGTTTAGACTTACTATCATAATTAGTATCTTTGGTGGCGCCTTTAATATTTTGCTCAGCTAATTGAGACAGTTGGTGGATTGACCTTCCATTGAATACACTTGTTGAACCATTGGTAGCGGATATGGAACTAAATAATTATTCCACCAACTGGTAAGTTTGTATAAATAAATAAATCAGAATAGCATGCAAATTAAGGAAATAGCTAATGAATGAAGTTTTACCCTGTGCTAGCAGGTTCTTTATTTCTTTCTTTGTGCATAAGTGCCACAGAAGATTTTGATTCTTTCCCCATACGACTACTGTAATAATTTTCATGACGACCATTTGGTTGTCTTCCACCTACAATATTTGATAAATTTGAAAAATAGGTAATGCAAGACTAAATGGTTGTAGAAAGATATTATTAACATAATTCTGACATTGTGCAAATGTGCCTATATCTTTTTATATTTTTGTGTGGTGCTGGATATAAATACAATTAGATTAACAGCTATGAAAGTCACAGAATATTTAAACACTGTCAATCGCTTCAAAACTGAATTTGAGCAGCCTATTTTTGAGCATCAGAATATGGAATCATAAGCAAAAGGTTCGAGTGGAATGATTATTCCCCTAAATTATATGAAAGTATTATACTAATCGCATTATAAAGACCATGCAAGCAGACACATATTTATCCATTAAGCATAAAACATTTAGTATCCTTAGGTGCCAGAACAGTAAAAAAGATTAAGTGCCGTGAAGCCATGTAAATCATGATTAAAACTGCTTAAGAATCTCTTCGATATTTCACTCAAGACATTATTGATCAGAATCTGAACAAGTAAATCTGGTTTGCCATCCTATATTCAAAGGAGAGCAAGAAACTTTAATTTGTAAGGAAAGACAGCTAATATTAAAGCAGGCTGGACGTCAATCTACAGGCAACATTGAAGGAATACCAGCAGAATTATAAGAAGAGTATTGGTTGCCACCATCCCTAGTCCCTCGCCACTGCTTCTCAATAAAGCCACATGAATATCAAATCATAATCAATACTAACTATATTTGATATCACAATCACACACATCAACAAATGTGTCATGAGCAGCATCCCAACAACAGCACAGGCATAATGCAAAATAAAAGGATATTTTTTTCTAAGAGATTTTGAATCAACAGCATTCTAAGAGGATATTCGTTGACAGCTACTATATATGTTTGAAGCAATACTAGTCATTCTTATATGATACAAGTTTTATTTATCAAGGGCCAGTTTGTTCTTCCAATTATGTACATTGAAGCTAAGATTTAGCTGGTGTGGAGGCCAATGCTTTCATCATTGGAAAGATAGAAAGTTTAGTGGAGTTCGGAGTCAAACGTGATCCAGGTGACACAGTTAAATTAATACCTTTTTATACACTAGTACAGCTCCACAACTAAAACAACGCGAGGAAAATAACTGTATGTGTGGTAAGAATCTCCTGATATTATGAAGCGTGAATCATGAATAAAACCATAATCACAAGTTAGGAACCATGCAAATCCTATGAAACAGACAAACTATTTATCCTTTAAAAGTAAGATCATCTCTGGCAGCCCCTCTACAAGAACTTAATTAGGAGGAAAGGCAGACATCTGAAGAAGACATGGAATCAAAGAAACATGCCCAATGGACTCATATACCACTTTCCTCCGGTCACGTTTTCTCTTAACCTCGTGAAATGTATCTGCAAAGAAAAATTATAATCAAATAAAACTATATATCACGTCGAGTTCACGAATCTCACGTGCAACAATCACACTATTTTTAAGAGGGAAAAACTTGTTTCCGTTAGCTTCTCAATTGCAAATTGGGGAAGGATGAACCATATTATACCCTCGATCTACGCAATAAAATTAAGACTTCGATCAATCGATTGCCCTCTCTCAAGGATGAACCATATTATACCCTCTTTCACCCAAGTTGTTTCGGAACCGGATCAGCATGCAGCAAAAACTGTAACATGAAAAAGTGGGGAAGTGCATGCGTAAAATAGATAGATACCAAGGTAAAGGAGTTTCTGAGCGGTTTCATTGGGATCCATGTTGCAGTCTTTGAGCATTTCGTAAATGTCTTCATCGCTGTGTTGGCCGGTGATCTCCTTGATATCGTCAATCATTCTTCGAACACTGGGGGAGATCGAAACCCTAGAAAACCCGCTCATCCTGTCGATTGCATATGCACAAATAATAATATTGATTCAAAATCATTCGTGTATAAATAAGTGCGAGAAAACGGGAAGCATGCAGGGAGAGGCGGAGGTGGAAAAAATGCTGCCTTTTTTATTTATTTGTTTGTTTATCATTAATTTTCAGGTAATAAATGAATAATATAATACCCAAGAAAAAAGAGAGACATTTCGGCCCTCGATTATATTTATTTCAGATTCTTTATTAATTTGTGTATTTTTATTAAATGACATTTATTTCATGTAACTACGTAAGGGGATCATCGATTCCCTAATAGTGTTCTACTTCCTATTCCACAATTAAATATATTAATTTTTATA
>AYJT01079743.1:0-24734 GCA_001278415.1 Ocimum tenuiflorum | reverse complement strand
TGATATACCCCGAGACGCAGGGGAAGACGCTCGAGGAGATGGAGGGCTTGTTTGGCCATTTCATTAAGTGGAGATCGACTCTGAAAGCTTTGAATGAGAAGAAGAAGAAGGGGCAAGCTGGGGTTTAACGGCGTTTGCTGGAATGTGCGTGTTTTTTGACGCCGTTGCTGTGGAATCCTCCCTCGCCACTTAACTAATAGCAGCTATTTGAGTTCATAGACACACAAAAGTTTTTCGGTGGATATCTGGCATTGTTATACAACGTGTTATATTATTTGGATCGATTACATGTGTATAACTAAGGAAAAGTATTCGATTATAATCTATATTATGCATTTTTTTGAAATAATACAAATTATTCAAAATTTTAAATAAATGTATAAATTATTATAAATTGTTCAAATATAAGAAAGTCAACATGGCGCATTCCAATATCACTTTATTTTAAGCTATATATGAAGAAAACAACGTCGTCTCTAATTTTTTTTCATGGAAAAGTGATATGTTGATTCAATATTTCGATATCAAAAAATTGTGTCATCTTATATTTAAATAATTTATGATAGTTGTATATTTATTTGAAATGTCAAATAATTTATTAATTTGTATTATTTTTGGAAAGGTCACATAATGGGAATTACAATGAATATTTTCAAAAAAATAATTGATGAAGATTGCCAACATTTTTAATTAAGAATATTTGTAATAGTGTTCGAATAAATGACATGTATATAAATCAATGGTGATAAGGGGACATGGGATATCCACCGGATATTTTAGATGTAAATGAAATATTACAACTTTGACTTAAAAAAAAAAAAAACTACACATGGAATATTCGGAATATTTTGATGTTTAGGCTCAAATTTATTATTGGAATTGATACCGTAGTATTTTATTCTGTTCTTCCGTGAATATCCCTAGAGTTTAATTACATTGTCACTAGCTCAATATAAGCATGTGAATTAAAGTAAATAAACTAACTCAATATATAAATATGAATTCGATTAAATAAATTACAGTACTATAATTAACTTTTTCCTTAAGTTTTTTTTTGTTGCTGTAGATTACGCGAGACTTCGGTAAGACAATTTAAAAGTTATATCCAAAACATTCAGAGAGAGGTGGAGATTGTATAGATTCAAACAAAACACAATGTTTGATTGATGGTATCACAATAGATTTTGTGAAATAATTTTCTAATATTTGCAAATCATTTATTGGACTTATTTTAATTTTCTCTACTATCAAATTCATACTCACAGACAATTAAATCAAATTAAATGAAAATTCTTGGATTAATTTCTTAAAAAGATGCTAAACTATGGTCTTTCTTTAAAAAAGGATACTAAACTATAATTTGTATCAAAATGAGTACTAGACTTTCATTTTTATTTCAAATGTGATACTTATCTCTTTTTTACCCTTGCATAATTAATTTGTGAATTAAATTCTTTTATAATTTTTTAAACGATGAAAAATAAAAATAAAATAGAAAATTCAGATAAAAAATAAAGTAAGTAATAAAACGGCCCTAAATATAATTTGAACACATAAAATAAAAAGTGGCAATAAGAAATTAAAACAATAGAGGAAAAATGAAAATTTGAAAAAATATAAACAAAAATTAAAAAATGGCGAGAAATTAAATTTTAAAAAAATTGTTATTGGAAACAAACAAAATGCAAAAAGATAAAAATGGAAATAAAAATGTATGATAAAAAAGAAAAATACGCAACAAATCTAAAAGAATAAAAATTGAAAATAAAATGAAAAATAAAAAAATCAAATAAAAATAAAAATAAAACGAAAAAACTAATAATAAATAAAATAAAAAAATGACACGATAAATTCAAGTAGAAAATAAAAGTAAAAGTAAGATAAACAAATTGAAATGTAAAAAATAAAATAAGACGATAAAAGAAAACTGAAAACAAAAATAAAAATGAAAATGAAAATGAAAATGAAAAATGTAAGATAAAAATTTGTTGTGTAATAAAAAAAATGAAAAGAAAAACTATACAATAAAACGAGAACAGAAGATTAGATAAAAACAAAAATAAAAGTAAAATGAAAAAATATGAAACAAAAAATGAATAACAAGAAAAATATGAAAATAAAATTAAAAGTGAAATGAAAAATAAAGAATATAATTTGCTAAGACACAAATACATAAAATTACAAAAATAATGTCATCCGTTAATGATAAAAGGGTAAAAAAGAGATAATCATCAGATAAATAAAAGTTTGGTACCATTTTGCTTTTTAATATATACTTGGGTATCCTTTTTTATAAAAATATAATAGTTCGATGATATTTTAAGAAATTAACGTTTAGCTTATTGTTTATTAGACTTACCTTAAAGAGTTGTAGGTTTGCGTATGTAATTTGAATTTCTCCACGTTAACACAAAAAAAGGACAGAAACTTATTGAAAGAAGTTAAGACAAATAATTATTGAACAGAAAGATAAAAAGCCTGACATCTATAAATAAATTTGCCTAATGTACGGCACCAATCTTTGTCTATGAGTTTAATATGACAAAGTCATTTCATTCCGATTTTCAATTATAACTTTATTTCCTTTGATTTTTTTAATGAGGGCCACAAATTTATTTCTTATGGACTTTCAAGTTTTTCTTTTTTTAAATAAAAGCATTTATTGTAGAATCTGTGGGTGCAATTTAAAAAACTTTCATTTTCGTGCAATGATGGTTTACCAAATATTGTGGTCAAGATACAATTTTTTTTTTTGTTGTTGTTTTTCATCATTTGTTTTGGTGAATGATAATTGTATCTTGTTATTTCACACAGAGTCGCAGGTACTTTAAATAGATAAATTATATTTTTATTATTTATTAATGGGAAAGAAATTGAAGAGGAGATTCCAAAGAAGAATGTTAGTAACTTAATTAGCGCATAGAAAAAGTGTTATTTTAGTACATCTTAAAAAGAATAAAACAAAAGGGATGAAATGCATAGGTCACCAATCAGATTGTTGAGGTTCGATTTTTTGTAATAAAGAAAGAACTTCTTGTAGATGGTCGCGAACCAAAAGTTTGGAAATAGACTGAATGTCCTGAATACCGTAATGCTAAAAATGAAGCATTATTAGCAAAAATTGCTCTCCTTTACATTGTACACAAGAGTTCTATTTATACGGGGGTGGCAGTTATTATGCTATAAACGTGTGTAGTGGTCGTGCGGGTCGTGCATTGGTAACTGCCCCCACGATCTCGGCATGGTCGAAGTAGTGGGTGTGTGGAGTCGATCCTCCCCTGTCTGAGGGACCTTAAGGCTCGACCCCTCCGTTGATGAACCTCGAGGTTTGACAAGTATCGAGGTTCACGCCTCGATAGTTCGGCGTCGGACCTAAACTTGTGCAAATTTGTTGGGTCTAAGGGCGTCTTGAGTTTGAGCCGCTTGTAAAGCATCTGAATTAATTTTATTTCCAACAGATATAATCAAGAATCTCATATGCCCTATAATTTTAATCCAATAATCAATATATTACTCTGATTCTGATGTAATAGTAATACTTTTTTATATGATAAAAATAAACATGCTTATAAAGGTTGATCGATACATGTATATGTCTTGATAATCATTTCATAGCATGGGCACACAACTAATAAGATTTAAAAGATTCAAAATTAAGATGTAAAAAGCTAATGAAGAAATAAACGTTCTTGAATTATTTAATTTTTTACACTTATTCAATTTCCAAAAATTCACTAAATCAAAACAAGTTATATCTCCAAAAGAAAAAAAGAGAAAAAGTTGGAATTCAAATTTCTATGCATAAAGATTATCAATATTCCCAGATTTTCTGCATTTATTGAGAATAGAAAATAGTCGGTGATCTCCTGTTCTTGCCATCTTCACCTTTCACATTTGTTTCTTCCCTCAAAATTAGCAAATTTTTCAATCTTTACACTACTTTTGGCCAAAATCTGAATCTGGGTTTCTTCAAAAGCCAATATTTTCAATTTTGGTACCCACAAAAGCATAAAACAAGACGGTCATTTCTTTAAGAAACGGGGAAAGAAAAGGATAGGTGAAGGGAAGAATGTATGCTATTCGAGACAAAGTTTACGATAAGCTAACAAATTTTTTTTCCGATTCACAAACATCTAATGAGGCGTTAGATCAAGAACCTGAGGTACCCTTTTGCTTCCCTAACACATATGTGAATTATGCATGTGTATTTTATCTTTTGAGCAATTATATGAACAATGGATCCAGCTGAATTGATGTTTTCGGGCTTTGATGCAATGCTGTTGTCTTTTGAGTTTCATTTTCCTTGTATGATGATGTTCGATAGAATATTTTTTAGCTTTATGATGCGGACATGGTGCTTAATTTGATGAGTCGAAAAAACTAGTAATTTTGATTTTCTTTTTTCTGGAGATTAATGTGTTCACATTCAATCACTAGCTTAGGTACAGCAACTCTGGAATTTTCTTGAAAATTTTCTGATTGCACGTGTTTATGATCTGTTTGTAGATTTTGATGTCTTTATTGCATATGGTTTTTCGTATTTTTATTGTGTTATAATATCTCGAGCAGAGTATGTGGTTATGTAGTTAAAATTTTGTCATTAATAATTATTCTACTAATGAATGATCCTGATTGTGAAATGCTGTAACTTATCTTATTTCTGAGTTTTTGCTGATGTGCCTTCTGATTTGCCACAAGTATGAAGAACCTACATTGTTGCAATTTTTAGATGATTTTCGTGGGAGAGAAAGAAAGAGCACACTGTTTCAATTTTGATTCCATTTTATAACACTAGGTTCTTTATGTAGGCCAGTTTACATGCTAATGATGGAAAATCGCCACCTTCTATGCTGTCGTCGATTCTAACCTCAGCTAGTTTCAGTTGGTACAGACCAAATGAGCATTCTAATGAAGTTACATCCACTGGGTCACAATCATTTAGATGGCGAAGTAAATGTTTTTCGTTGAAAGACAAACCGTTGGATAGGATAGAAAGTTGCGAAGAGCTCGAAACTAAAGATCAAAATCATAATAGTGATTCCCATTTAGAAGATTCAGAACCTGGTCTTAGGAGAAGCAGCAGTGACGACTCTGAGTTGTTTGAAGATGTCTTTACGCCACATAGTTTCGAGAAGGCCATGCCTAGCCTTGTCAACGAATCTATTTTTATATCGCGGGATTTGTATCAGTTCTTTGAGGCGTCCCTCCCTAATATAGTGAAAGGTTGTCAATGGGTTCTGTTGTACAGGTAAAATCAGCTTAGTATTCGTTCATAGTGGATTCAGTTTCGTGATTTCACACTTTAGGTCTTGATGTGAACTTAGTTTACTGAATGAAGGGCAGTACGGCGAGACATGGTATATCACTGAACACACTTATTCGAAAGAGTGCTGATCTTCCCGGTCCATATTTATTGGTACATTGATTTTTCATGTGACAAACCTCCTTTACAGAATCGGTTGAAACTTTGTTTAATTTAAAAGTGGGATCTTTATTTGTTTTCAGATTACGGGAGATAAGCAGGGTGCTGTATTTGGCGGCTTACTTGATTGCCCCTTAAAGTTTACTGCAAAAAGAAAATATCAAGTATGTTGCATTCTTCCCAATAACTTTCCCGTTGCAGAATCTACACTATCGACATTTATTAGCTAATTTGCCTCTGCCTATCTGTTAGGGAACAAATCAAAGTTTTGTTTTCACGACCATATATGGTGAACCAAGGCTATTTAGAGCAACTGGTAAGCACATCACCATGTGACTATACGAAGACATTGTTTTTCTACCTTTCGTATCTAGAAATTTTTGGAGTATTTTTTTTTTTGTCTAAGCACAATGTTTCTCAGCCCACTCAATTAAGAAACACTTTGGACACATAGATATCTTTAGCATTTGGATTATGGTTAGATGTTACCTAGTAAGATGCTTGGAGGCAACTGAAATAATAAAAGATAAACAATTGCTATTTAGAGCATGTTCTAGATTGAATTTTTGGGATAAATAATTTTAACTTATAGTCGTGTAACTTGGATCATGTCATTTTCTTAGTTAAGATTATATCTGAGTATCTCACTAGATGTTAAAAATCATTCAGAATCTCATCTATGATATGTTGGTAATTTGGAATCTACAGTTTAACAGCTTATGAATGAGGTTTATTTCCCATAATGAACTTGAAAATCAAATTGGGTTCGGATGAATATTTATGTCTTTACGATTATTTATATTACACATGCATGTAATACAGTATGCTTACATATTCAAATGTGTTCTGTCCCTTTGCTCGTCGTGCAATTTCATTTTCTGTCCCTAGGATTTCTAGTGGAAGCTGTCAGTCTGCCATAATAGTTATTATTTTAATACGGATATTCACTACGATGGAATTAGTAACTATCATCTGATCTACCACTTTCCTTTATTTCTTGAATAGGTGCAAACAGATGCTTCTATTTGTGCTTGAATGACTTGCTTGCTTTCGGCGGAGGTGCAAACTTTGCTTTATGCTTGAACGAAGATCTGTGAGTTGTCTTGCCTTGTGGAAAAACTAACATCGAGCTTATATGGTTCCGCATCTTATAAATTATTAGGTCTTATTGCAAGTAATGTGATCTAATTGAGTTTATAAGAAATTTGGAACTGCAAAGTTGCAATCATAATTAGTAAACTATAAGGGGTTCTCCTGGACTAGATTTTTATTTTTCTTTTTATGGTGCAATGAAACAGTTAGTCCCCTTGAATTTTTAGAGTTTATAAGCTCGTCGTTACCCCTTCTTCGATTTTCCATCGCAGACTATCAGGATCCAGTGGTCCTTGTGAAACATTTGGGAACTCATGTTTGGCTCATGATCAAGAATTTGAAGTGAAGGATGTAGAGGTGCTATTCTATTTATCCCTCATAGATCGTAGTTCAAATTTTTGCATCTCATTGGTGATTGAAAGTAATATGATGAATGAAATATTACTTTCACAAAATAGTATTCTGTGTTGTTCAATGTGTGTGATTGTTTGGTTTTGTCATTTTTTGTTCGCGTATTTTTTTTTTTTATTTTGTGTTTGGTTATTTCCTATAGTGGTTGGCTAACCTTATTCTTACTCCTCTTGCAGCTCTGGGGTTATACACATGCATCTCAATTATTTACATGAAGCAGAAAAAATCAGAGTTTGTTTTTTCTTTTCTTTTTTGTTTTGGTTTGCTTTATTGAATAGATGCAAACCAGTTCTTTCATTTTTTTTTGTCTATTTCACTGAATATGTAAAAGTAGAATGCATGTATACTCCATTGGTTGATTGAAATTCAATATCAGCAAGTTGAGAATATCCAAAATTATATAATTACTCATTTTTCTACTTCCAATTTTCCGTGAAATATAGCTGTGCATCCATCAAAATCTGGATAAATTCTAGCAATTACCTATTCAAACAACAATACTTTACTATCTCTCATTGAAATAAATCATCATTTCTGGCCTGATCAGCCAACTAGAGCATTTTCGAGTCAACCGACTTTTGAAGGAGGAAACTAGCTAGCCCAAGAAATGCTTGTGACCAATATGAATTGAACAAACATATTTGATCAAGTAGATAGTGAGAGAAACAATTGCAGGATTATATGATTTATCAAGTGGAGATCCAATGAAAATACAAGATACTGTTGGTGAATCAAGAATTAATTTGCTTTACATAAGAGTCTTGCTTAGACTCAACAAGATTCTTTACAGTAGAAGCATTGCCTTGCAATAACACTCTGCCATCTTCCATGTACACTGCCCCATCTGCATATTCCAGTTCCTCTAATCGATGGGTAACCCATAATGCTGTTGTACTTCCTTTGGAATTAGCCACACAGTTTTTAACTGCTTTTACAACCCCAAACTATACAAAACACATGGAAACAATTCTTTTCAGATATGTTCCTATTCAGTACAGCAGCATCACAAGACAATAAACTAGCTCAATTGTGCATTTATGTTTCACATACTTCATACACCACATAATATAAGTTAAACACCACATAATATAAGTTAAAGCAGTCAATAGAGGACATCTCAATTTTACTTTCTATGATGTGTTTCGAACATGTGGTTCTTATAGGAATTCTGCAACCCCTCAGAGTCTATTTGATTCGCAATTTTCACTATCCCTATTTTCCTCTTATTATAATCTAAATGTGAAATACATATCCTCTCCCCAGATACACTCTACAAGAAAAAAAAAAGAGAGAAAGAGGCCATATAATCATACCTGATCATCTTCATCCAAGAATGATGTAAGTTCATCCAGTAATAATACTTTGCAGGCTTCTGCCAAAGCCCCAGCTATTGCAACCCTTTGCTTCTGGCCACCACTAAGCGTCTGAACTGGTCTCTAAACCATTGAAAGCAATGGTCAAGAACGATGGTTCATAACATTTTAAAGTTATATAGTTTGTTTTGACATACTTGCAAATATTCATACATGCCTACGGCATCCAAAGCATGAGCCACTCTAGACGTAATCTCATCATTTGCTATGTTGAATTTGCCAAGGCCGAATGCCACATCTGCCTCCACAGTGGGCATAACTACCTGCCAAACAAATGGAAAGATCGTAAAACAGTTTATCCTAGAACATAATTTTATCTCACCAAAATATAAAGCTAAAATGAAGCATCTTTCTAAAAAAAAAAATTGATAGCTAAACTTATACTCTCATCCAATTTCCAGGGAATTTACACTTTTGAGAAAGAATATGATCATTATAAACAACACAACTCTCAGAAGTCGAACTCATATACATGCATATCCTTTACGCAAATTCACCTTGTATACTGGTCCCGGAAGAATTTGCACTCTAGTCTTATGCAAGTATTAGGAGATAACCTTTCCCCGATTCTATAAAACATCCTTAACAAGAATCCTTCAGTGTAAACATTTTTTAGGTAATGATCATACAATCGACCAGAAAAATTATTTGGTTTATCTCATGCACTACCTAATTTGGGTCCTTGATGATGCCTATATTTTTCCAACATCAGCCTAGTATATATGAAGAGAAGCAAAGATAAAAAATAACTCTAAAATTCCCTACTTATTACTAGTTCGGGAAAGAAAGCATTTCCCATGATTTAGTCCAACCAATATGCAAAGAGAGAACCTCAAGAAATTCTTTATCCGGAGTTATAACAAACTATAAAACTCCTTTGTAACTACTGATGTTCATAATTAAAGTCCTCCTGGCTTGGACAGAACAAAGGTGATGTACTGCACTGGGAATGTGATTCAGTTGCAGCTATTTAGTGAGATAATTAAATGCATAGACAGAACATAATAAGTACTTAATGTCTTAATCCTAAAGAAATCCACCTGATGATCAGGATTCTGAAATACAAAACTCCTGGGCTTCTTCACATGCAAATATCCGCCACTTGGATTCAGCAAACCACCCAAAATCTGCAAAGTTTCAAGAAAAATGATATTCATAAGAGTATCCATTTGAATGTGATATGAATTTAAATTCATACAACAGTAAACTAATCAACAGGATATTAAATTTTGTATTCATACAAACAACATTGCCAACCGAACAACAGAAATTACGCTCTGCTTCAGCAAACTTCCTGAATAATATAATCTCAGACAACAACCACAAAACAAACATATAATCGGCAACAATTCTAACAAATCACATATGTAATACTGGTGCATACTTTTTACCAAAAAAGGAAAAGATTGCATACCTTCAGGAGGGTAGATTTGCCGCAGCCATTAGGGCCGAGAAGCATCCAGAACTGTCCGGAGGGGATGCTAAGAGAGCAATCATTGAGAATTGGAACAAAATTTCCCTTCCGAGTCCTAATTGAGTAGTTGAGATTCCGACATTCTACAGCTAAATTATCGGCGAATGTGGCGGAAACGGAGGCTGCGACGGCGTATTTGTCTCCGGAGGAGTGAGAGCGGAGAACTGGAAGTTGAACGGCGGGCGTGGCGCGAACCACTGCGGTGGCGTTCATCCTCACAGGTGACAATTATTTTAAGAAAATTACAATTAGGGCAAACCGAAGTAGAAAAATTTTCCCCTTCAATTTCTCTTTTTGGTAGCAAGTTCCACAAAATTTGTGCCGAATACTAGCAATGGCCCCAAATCGGAAACCACCGTAGGAGTGGCGATTTCATCGACTGCGAGCTGCCGGAAGCAAAAAAGAAGGGTAGGATGAACAGCAACACTCTTTTTTTCTTTTTCTTTTTTTTTTCAGTTGCAGAAATGGGTTGGGTGGGGCCGGCTGACAGGGGAAGAAGATGAGGAAAAAGGGATTTCAATAAAACATTAATTTATTGAAGATTATATGCTATTTTTGCTGACGTTAGTAATTGGGAATTACGAGCTCTCATTTCATACTTTTAATAATTACAGTTCGAGATATGACAATTATCATACCGTTGTTAAAATTTAAAGAATCATGCATCAATTTTTAGATGTAAAAAGATTTAAAGCGGAAAATATAGTAGAATACCGTGGAGACTTGTAATGTTAAACACCGGTAAGAAAAGAGTGTAAAATTTACTATAGGCTACGAATTTCATAAATAATTTTGCTGTTAAAATCCAGATTAGAATTACAGCTTTAATGAGACTTGATGGTTTCGCAAATAAATGAAATACTTGTAGATATAACAACTTACACCAAAGTCTAACGCTAGAGGTATAAATGAATTGCTACTAAGATGTACAGTCGTTAAAAGCTCATTTGGTGAACTTGACAGCATTCGATTGGCGAGCTCGTTAATTATAATTACTACAAAATATAAACTTATTAGTTTTATAAAATTTATACTTTAGTTGGTAATAAATTTGAATAATACAATAGTATTTTATAAATAAATTACCATTTTAATATAAGCCTAAATTTAGAACGTTGATGATTTATTTACACTTGATTAAATATTTTAGTCTCCGATGATAAAATTTGAACAAGTCACTACTCCGTTGGATCAATATTTCTCTCTTTCATTTGGGCAACAAGCAAGTTAGAAGAATATTTCAAATCTTATAAAATACAAAAATTTGAACACACATACAAACTACAATAGCAGCGATACTCCTCTGCCAAAAGAATAACATCACCCAACTTTTCGTTCATCGCCTAATTTCTCGGCCACAAGAAGGAAAATAATCACAGAGATCAAGATTACTACTCACCACCTTATTTTTCGATGCCTTGCTGCAGATACTGAATCAAATCGTAGCCAGCAGTTGTCCATTTATTGTAGGCATCGGTGCATATTCGGATCATGAAATTGGCTGCTTCACGCTCGCTCATTTCTGGGTGGAATCTTTTTCGAAGATTTCCAATAGGATCGCCTCTGCTGAAGCACGGCAATCCACTGTCAAGCATCATCGCGACTGTGCTCAAGATCCCATCCATATAACGTCGTGCAGCGAGGTAGCCCTTCACGCATAAGCTGTGCGAGGAGAGAGACAATTGTGAGAACGAGATGATAAAAAAAGAATGATCGGTGAGAGGCGTTTCGATATTACCTTACAAATTGGTACCATGTGTCACTTTTCATCACCCCGGATGGATCGAGTAATTGAGTCATCTCATGACTTAGTTTAAAATGGGCACTTTCAAACCTCATATTTCCACCGGGTGAAGTTTCCAAAATAAAACCGAAATCGATATGAACAAGCCTGCCTTGACTGCATTATGAAGAATATCAACAGGCTTAACATAGTTGTTATTAGTTAAAATCAATTTAGTTCAAAGAAACGTGTCAAAAGATCTGTAAGGCATAATAAACTAACTGCACATCTAGGATGTATACAAATTTTCATGCCATAGAAGTTTACACCTGGAAACCAGATGATTGTGATTCGTGGCGTGTCAAACCCCACGTTGTATTATGAGATGCTTACCTGTCAAACAAAAGATTCCCGTTATGTCTATCCTTTGGTTGCAGCAAGAGACTAGCAACCGCATATCCAGCGCTGCTAACGAGGAAATTCTCACGAGCGGTTTCAAAGCTGGGTGATCCAACTGGCCCAAAGTCCTGTTGAAATATCTCATATAGACCACCATCAGTGGTCTCACCCATCTGACTCCTACTTCGAGAATTGGGCACAACCTGCAAGCATGCAAATAAAAGATTAATGGCGAACAATGCCAGGAAATCAACTAAATGAATATCTCAGGTTATTTAAGAATCAGTCTTCAGAGCTCTGCATTCATTAATCTAACATCTGCATGTGCTCACTATGGGATTTTACAGAGAAACTTCATCAACTAAAGCTCGTGTGCGCTGTTAGGATGACAATCGATCACTCCTCAAATAGATCGCATCATGAAACTCTTCACAAAAAACAATAACTTCATTAATAATGCAAAGTTGGTGTAATGAATGAGTAATCCTGAAAACAGCCAGATATTTACTGCTCTACACTGGTTTGAACACCGTGTGCAAGTGAACCAGTTATTGAACATTCTCATTGTGGCCTCACATTATGATTATTCCATTAGAAAGAGAGTTTCATGTTCCTGAGATGATATACTATAGTGCTCACATGAATCATCACTCTGAAACAAGAAATTCCCCTTTTTTTTTGCACATCAGATACAAATTATTTTGGATGTCTAGACAAATTACTTTTTAGTTCTGCAGCAAGGACTGAGGAAGTCATAGCTGACAGGATCTCTTATTTTGTCAAGAGATTCATTAAGGAGTGTGATGGTATGACACAAGAGCAAAGTCAGAAGGATATAGCAATAAATCCAGGATGAATTTAGGAATCACCGTACAAGGTCAACCCTTGATTGTGAACAAACAGTAAAAAATAACTAGGGTAATGACCTCACAAAAGGTTTAATCTAATAGAAAACACACACACCTCAATAATTCCTCTCTCTGGGCCAGTTGGCAGTACTCCATAAGGAAATAAATACAGACTCAGACCAACAGCTTCAAAGATGTCCTTCAAAAGTGAAATAACTTGCAAAGCAAGAACATCCTGTCGGCAGTCATCTCCAACCTGAAAGCAAATTCAGTTGCATGATAAGAATAAATATGTACCAGACATGCTGAACTATTTCACTTTGCTCAACTAAGGAACAAATTAACAGAGGAAATTTCTCAAAGCCATGCAGTGAACCTAGATGAACATAATCAAGGTTAAAGATCAACATGTATACCTCATCTTCTGCATCTTGGAAATTAATAACAAAATCATTGACAGCAAGCAAGAAAATAGGTTCATCCCAATTTTAGATAAGTTTCAGAAAAAAAATTCCAGGCTTCACCAACAAAAAATATGTCTGTACAATTTAAGTTTTAAAATGATTGTCACTCTAGTGAGGTGTTGCGGGTTGCAAGATAAACAACAGCATTTCAGCCGGCAGATACAAAGACTATATAGGAAGGTTATAGACATATTGGATTATGAGAGCATTAAGCATCAATAAAAAATTATTTATATCAAAAGATCGGTTTACTTGAGCAGGATATATGATTAAAATGCTGGCTAGATGGTCCCAAATTAGTAGAATACTAACTTAAGATGTAGAGTGGAATGGCCCACAAATATTATTACAGCTAAAACCTCAGATCCAATACAAAGCTGCTCAACAAGTTCTTGCTAGTCTATTATGTAATTTTCATGAGGTAGCATGATCTTTTCAATGTTGGTAGGTCATCAAACTCGTTCAGTCCGTCACACATATATTAGAAACCAGGTTATATATAAATAGACACACTAGCCAAATCCAGCAAGCCAGTCTTTTGGATTCAAGATATGAATTGAACTGTGCTGGCATCCAGATATGCACAAGCTTACTGTCCAAAAGCTCATGAAAGACATGTAAGCATTACCTTGAATTGAACTACATCAAGTAACCATGATCATCGATTTATGAATGTCATATACCTTAAAAATACACGCTTGGGGCTTTATATCATTAGGATCGCCATCTCGATCCACAACATCAAATGTGATCATTATAGGAACTTTTGCTGCTGACTGCAAGGGAATCCCACTATCAACCTGAATGCCCCTGACAAATTTATTGGGAGCAGTAGGTAGGTAGAGATCATCTCCATTGACTTGGATTTTCTCCAATTCTCTATCAACATAACGAAAATGTATCTTATTGGTATGAACAATACGGAGAAAACAACAAATCAATGAGTACTTGAGACACAAATTCCCAAAAATATCTCATACTTTCTTATGCCAGCTCGCCTTTCCTCCTTTGGAAGTGGATAGAGGACACCGGATATAGATGTAACTTTGTCAAAGAAATCAAATTCTCTTTCAAAGATATCTCGTGCTTTGGGATTGAAACCATCAATTATTTTTTCTTTAACAACAGGAAGCAAAGCTTGAAAGGCGGTATTCTGAAAATAGAGAAAAAAGTAAAATAATTATATTAGTATAAAAAATATCACATTCCCAAAAAAAATAATAATAAAAAATCAAAACTCTAAAATTAAAATGGAAATTATGAAAATATATACTAAACAATTTCAAAGAGAAAGTTTCACACTTGAAGATCATTGGCTCGGCAGTGTATATTTGCAAATGATTTATAGCCAAGAGAAAACTTATAAACATCTCTACTCAGGATACAGAGGAGATTTCAGGTAATGGAATTTCCATGGGCAACCAGACATTATACATTATAAAAAAGATGGTTTCCAAACTGCAACCTTAAAAGTGACAGCTGGAAAAGCTGACCAGTGCAAAGGTGGTTCATTCTCGGACACCTATGCAAACTCACAAATGTGAACATCTCTGAACTTATAAGAGTGCCCTCAACCAGAAGATATGACAGGGACAGAATGGTTGTCCTCCATTTAAGTAGGACTATGGTTCAGGATGCGTGGACAATTAGGAAAAATTATGAGTATGCAACATTTTGGATGGACTGTAGCTAATATCATTTTCAGTTGCCAAAGTATGTATCAGTCCAGGAACATACCAAGTCTGGTGTGACAAAATATTCCTACAAAAGTGAAAATGTATAATAAAAATCTTCCAGTTTTAGGACGTATATTGTAAAGGCATTTATCAGTCAACAAATAAAATCAATTTTCAATACAACAAGAAAATAATTGGGACCAAATTTAACTACAGATTGGCAATCAACCAAGGAAGAAGTACTTCATATTCTGCACAAAATCAATATGACATAGAGAAACATCTTTGTCTAGAAACATAATTAGCACGCGTTTTGAACATATACACAATAACCGACAAAACAAAGTGAGTGAAATAACAGGAAAACAAATATTTCTTCTTTTCTGCGTATGAAAAGGTATACCGTGGGAGACGGCGCAGGTGCATCTTTCCCCACCTCAGGAACACAAGTTTCACCCTGCAAAGCAAATGTTCATATATTTCAAAGCATACTCACGTTGCATAATATGCATTTCATCAGTAATAATTTTTGACCTGCAATTGCCATATCAAAATGTGAGCAAAGATATCACTCCTTTGGGTAGCTCTGAGCAAATATCCCTCAACCAACTTCTGCATTCAGAATTGCTAATATGTTAGAGTATGTTTCAGAGATAATGTCCAATGCTGAAATAAGAATGATAAACTATAAAACTATCTATCTAGTTTTGTCCCTTCAATGATGAGTTCAGTCAAAATTTATTTCCTTAAATATGCAAATACTAATGGATTCTACTTTTGACATAGAGGGTGATTCAAGCCCACCCATGACGCTAATTATTATATCATCTAGGTAGTGGTTTTACTAGGAGATGTTCTTTAGTCGCAAGATGTTCTGCTACAATGCTACTATAGACATAATCAAACATCTTACCCCTTCATCATGTCTTAGTGCCTGCACCAGCTGAGGCATGAAAAATATCACTCTCTCAGGTGGATAGGATTCCAACACCCTGAGAACATAAGCCATGACTCGAGGGTGACCTTTATATGTTGGGGTAAGGAATTCCAAAGCTTGTGTAATTGAACAAGCAGCCCAGTGTGGTAATTGTTGCAAAAGTGCAGAATTCTCATCCACCGCTTTTGGGGTTACAAAATAAGGCAAAGCTTCAGGAATGCTGCGAATCTCTGTTATATGCGACTACAAATATAAAAGCACTAGTCAAGACCTGTTTAAAATAAGTTATGGAAAGGAGAGCAGATAAAACCACCAAAACGTGTGTAATGCCCGAACATGCAAAGCCACATCTACATCTTCTAGTTTACAGATTACTTTTGCTTGAGGTGGAAGCAAGTAAAGTGCATAAAATCGTACAATTACAAATTAGGACTTAACAGGAGTAGTTTAAGGTGTTAACTGTTGATCTTCTTGCACTTCTCACTTCTCAGACGTAGAAATGTACTTTGATTCCAGGAATCAATAAAAATCTATGTTGTTCTAACAAGTTCATTTATCTTGTCAAGGAAGCTCATAAACGTACTTGAACAAGCTGTGTGATTTCAGTATTCAGAGAAGAATTTGCAGGGAATCGTGCACCCAATGACAGAGCAATTCGAGGATCAACAGTGAAGGCAGTCCTTGCTAACTCAATCCATTTGTCAGAGCTCATTTTAAGCCGAGAAGAGCTTTCCCTATACAGGACATGATATTAGTGATGGAGCTATCATACATACCACCACCTCTAAACTGAGCAACAAAAGAAAATGAAATAATTTGAAAAGGTCAAAGAAACTTACTTTGATCCAACAGGATGAGCCCAAACCTCAAGTCTGTCAGCTTCATGTTGGCACAACATAAGAAGTAAGTGCCTTCGCTTCTCTCGCCCAACTGCATAGTTATCCATCTGACCCCAAACAGGATGGCAGTGATGCTTCTACAGAGCATAAGAATTTTCTAAGTTTCATATAACTCATGCATATAAATCAAATGAAATGTTTTAGGAAACCCTAGCGCAGGGCCTGAGCACTTTAGGATCTTTATATTTATCTTACAGTATCATGTGTGGAGCTGCCATTTTCGTGTCCCCGAGCTTTCAGATCATGTGGGGTCGGGTGCTCATTAGAAAGATGATGTACAAATGCCGATATGGATTGAGCTTCACTCTGAGCAAAAAATTTGTTTCTTGAATCGTACCACTCAGGCTGATGAGCAAACCACCCAAGGGCAGCTCTTTTTTTTTTAACAAAAACAAAATTAAAAAAAAAAACAATAAGAGGAAAAGAAAATTAATCAAAGATTAACAGAAGCAATGAAAAAATAAATGTTTATCATGAATAAAAGCAATAAAAAATTAAGAAAAGAGCTAAACAAGAGCCATTCTATGACATGCATGAGATAACCATCAAACATCATTAAAATGATTGATCATTATAATAATATTAATATAATATGCTCACTACCATAATGGATTGCAACATGCAGGTTTTATAATTTCAATATCTAATATTAGGACTATCCAACTTTGGTAAATGAAGATATTTGCAATATATATGAAACACAGATAGAATGCCTTTATCAGAATAAAGAATAAAATTTATTCGGCAGAAGTTTATCTCATCAATTTAATTAAAATGTTTGTGCATCTTCCGCCTGAGTTCAGCATAACACCAAAGTGTGGGTCCCAGAGAAAAATAGCAACTTCTTGAAGACATTTGTTCAGTTGAAAAGGCCAATCTTCTACTTATATTTTGCTTTTCGATTTTCCTAAATCAATTGTCAACCTTCAATTTTTTTTTTCTTATGATGACCTTTAATGTGGTTAGAATTTACAATTAGAAGCTCATCTGTTGTGATTGCAACTAGATAGCTCCAGTGTGGGGCTTTCAGTTTCTTAGATAAAGATAAGAAGATGCTATGACTTCTTTGTCAAGCACGAAGCTTGAATCACTTAATGAAAAAAACTTGCTCCTCAAGTTCCATTCAGTTATGATGACGTCAAGAATGAATTTAAGAGATGCTATATCCACTGTTCTTTAGTAGAAAAAAATGCAATGAACTATAGGAGATCAAGTGCAGACTGCAACGGACAAATGACATCTATAAAAAGTGGCCTTACCTATATATCCTATCTTCTAGTAACTGAAGCCCTGATCTGAAGTTCTGAAGGTTTCCCTGTGTTTGGCATGAACAAAATTTCAGACCAAAAAGCATAAGAGTGAAGAAAGTGCCAGCAGAAATTGGATGCCGAGAAAAATTCCAGGGGACTTTCGTTGTTCCTTGTAACATTCGGCCAAGTAGCAAAAGCTGTTCGACGCTATCATGTCGAACTACCTGTAATCACAAATTTTCAAAGCAATGAGTTGACGTGTAATCATATGAACTTTATAGCTTAATATCCTGCGAAAACGAGATTTGTGCTATGCGTCATGTTCAACTTTAAGAATCTTCGAAAGATAATCTTAAGTATAGCATCATAATGTAACATTTGGGATCAGATTTTAAATTTGATACAGATAACATAGCAGAGATTCTAAATAGGCCTATGAGAATACATATGTGAGCTTACTTCAAACCGATCAATAAAAAATCCAAGCCACAGCCTATGAGCCATTATCTGTTCAACCGGATCCTTCTCAGGCCGCAGCTCAGGCTCTCCAGCAACAAGTTGGGGCCTCAACTTTGCAGAAGGTCCAGAACACCTTGTATCAGAAGCAAAAAGACCTCGTTTTGTGTCTATTGTCCATAACCATGCATCTACAAGCTCAGCAAGCACTACAGACCCCAACTGAGGAGCAGCAGAAACCAACCATGTCCAGATAAACACACCAGTCTCCACAGCGTCAAGCGTAGTTATGTAAGCTGGACACCAGCAAAGAAGGCGCAGAAGTTGTGAAAAGCTCTCAGCATTTGTTTTTGAATCTGAATCCTGAGGAGAATACATTATATCGTGATCCAAAAAATTGAAACTCTAGTCAGCTAATCAAACTAATATGAGAAGATCAAGAAATTGTATTACCAAATTCGATAGAAGCAACGCAGTAGCTTGAGAACAAGTTTCACGGAAAGATGATTTGTCTACTTCTTCCCCTTTCTCCGCAACAGTCACAAACTTCTGAAGCAGCTTCACAAATTTGGAAAGAATTACCTCATCGAAGGGTTCTTTCTTGGGCTGCGGTGGCTGTGCTGACCCATCTGGATGATCAAGACTGAGACCACCAGTAGATTCAAGACCACCAATGCTCTCATATAACCGTCTCATGCCAGCAATTTCTCCTGCATGATTACACTTTGCTGCCGCACTGACCATACCAGTACCAAGAACCTCCAGATTAAATCCGTCCATCAATTTCAAGTTTCCTCCTGACGCAGCAGCGGCAGCAGCCATAACTGCAGGAATATTAGCAGTTTTATGACCATTCCAACAATCATTTTTACCAGTGCCAATCCTTATTTCAGACAATAGAGAAACAACATCAGCCGCGGGTTGTGTTCTCTGCCATGTATTAGCTTTGCATAGGTTTTCCTGAGCGCAGAAAAGGTAAAAGCAAAGCTGAGAATTCCATCTACAAAATGAGAGGAAGAAATAACAGGAAAAATTAGGAACTAAGGATGGCTTGCAATGCAGAAAGAAATAACCTGTAGAAGACCCTGACTCGTGCATGGAGCATGAGAAAGTGATATAATAATCCATTCACGAACAACCTTTTGGTACAAAGTGCGAACAGTGCTAACATAAGCAGGATCGCTCACTACAGCAGAAGGTGGATCATTATGCATTGAAAGAAGAAGGGCATCCAAACAAGATGAATTCCACAATATCTGCAGGTGATGTGAAGTTGTAAACCATTTACAAATGGTCGTGGAACATGACCAAGATGAAACAACCATAACATGTGTTACCTGCGGAAATTTCTCTCTAAGTTGATTTAGCAAAGTAACAGATATTTCCCGTACATGTTCATCCCTTTGGGACAAATTTTTTATCAGGAAACAGGCATGGACGGAGAGAGTAGTCTCTCTAATCTCAGCTTCAGGCCCAGTCTCAGATGCTCGATCCTCCTGCAGAAAGTTGTGCAGATCAATAACTTTTGGGAAAGCAACCTCTCAAAAGATATATATAATAGAGAAAAGAAAAGCATATGGACCAAAAGAAACAAACAGAATAAATTATGAAAGATCCCAATCTGTCAATCCAAAAATCATGAATAATCCCCAAACCCAGTAAGTTGTCACTACAAATGCCGAAAAAACATGTGCAGATCCACATATAAGAACAGAATAGAAAAGTATGAGGAGCATAGTTGAATACCAGCCAAGTTATTGCAGTTTCAAATGCCCGATGAACAATAGCAGTCAAACATTGAGACACAGCTGGCATAAGATTAGGACTTCTTAGGTATTCAAAGGCGCAGCTGAAGGCACTTCGAGAGGCAGTTAAACTTGGGCATCCATTCAGAATACCTCCATTGCTGCTGAATCGTATTATCTCCAGAAAAGCTACAGCTAAAAGATAGGTTGCTTTGACACCTGTAGAAGACACATACATTGTATCCATATTTTAGGATTTGAGCAACCTCTTCAATGATAAGAAAGGAAATAAGGGTGGCTACTTTCAATAGCGTCAAATACAGAATTAAATTAAGTAGGTAACCTAAATAAAATTAAAATCTTCAATGACCTGAAATTGTATTTGTTGCAGAAACCTCCACTCGCCCTCCTAAAGCAGCAGCTAGTGCACTTCTTTGACTCACAGCAGCTTTCTCATTCCCACTCCCTCGACGACTACCTGGGTTGTGCAGAGCATTGAGCTCCAACTCATCTTCAAGCCATTTCACAGAGCTCACAACCTGAACACATGTTTGCCATCAGAAGTGAAAATTACTTATTACATAGATAAGTACTTACTGCACGTAATTTACAAAGAGCAATATTTCACAAATCAAGGATGTAGAAGCCAATAATAAGTAGAACATTTAAAACACCACCCTTGTCCCTCTAGATAGTATTGAATGAACTGATCTATCAAAAGGTCAAAGGAACATAATCACAGGAACATAATGTTCCTGAATACTAACATTAATTCTTGGATATGGGGAATACCATTGAACAAACTAAGCAGACACTAAGCAAAGTGATGAACTAGAATAACTGCTGAAATAAGAATAAACCCAGGGTTTAAGTTGCTTTTGCTGAACAACTAAAATAACAGTCAAGAACAGTGCAATCTGGATCTCTAGTACTCTCTTTCCTTTTACATTCTTCACAGTGAACTCAAAATTTCTGATGACATCCAAAGCAGAAATATGTCAAGCATTCTTCCTAGCGTTTTTCTTTCCATTTCAGATCCTTCAATCCAATCAATCCATAAAAAGAGTTTGTTTTATATGATGCCATTCACACAAGAAATTAAGTTACAGAGATAAGAGTTTCAAAGAAGAAACAGTTCTTAATATAACCATTAACAGAATTTTTATCGTAATAATAAGATATATATCATGATTCACATTGTAAGGACAGGAGTAGTTTGTGTTACCAACAGTATATAATAGCAAGATGTGGAAAAGAAAGGAATGTAAAATGAAGTTAAAAACATCATGGTAAGCTTGCGGATGTATATTAATGACTAAGATTAAGATAAACTGTCAAATGTCCAATTATTTCTTTTTTATGCTTGAAATCATGATAGCAAACCCCCCTTCCTGGAAAACCCAAAGTCAAAGGAACTGTTTGAAAAAATCCCCAGATCAACTTACGAGAGGGGGGGTCCCTTGAGAAATACGTTGAACAGCAGATGACCATAGCGAGTTCCACATGTATGGTCCACCCACTGCTTGGAGAGCAATGGTACCCACACTGCCTGCACTGTTGAGTGAAGTGGAAGCTGATTTTGATGCAGCCGCAGTTTTCTGTATCGGAGGTGCTAACCCAAAGAGTGCAATATAGAACCACAAGTTACGAAATAGCTTCAAGAGTGAAGGTTCTACATCTAAATAGGGATCGAAGTCTGAACATATTTCAGCCACAGCAGGAAGAAGGGGCCCAAGAAAATCTGCTCCACTCCTGAAACATTTATTTCACTGGTAAGGAGGTTCGTCGAGAGCTACAGCCTACAGTCCATCAATTGCTGAACTTTACCTTCCACTTTTGGACTCAGCAGCCAGGCCGACATCAGAGCAAAGTGAAAGCAAACGGTGACGGTAATCTGAGCGTAATTTATTACATAAACTACCCTTGGCAATCAACAAGAACCCTGCAGGTAATGTCTACAGATAATTGAACAAGTGAGCATTCATTTTTTGGAAAAGATTTCTCCTCCTTACGAAGTAAGCTACCAAATTTCTGGATGCAATACCGAGACATACCTCGATGCGTTCTGTTGTCGCCTCAGGTGCCTGTGTTTTACTTTCAGCAGAGCCAACATCTGAGAGTTTGCTCATGTAGCTCCGAGTCATCAAAACCACAGCTTCACGATAAGACTTCTCAAAACCTAAACTCGCCATGCGAGAAAGAGCATCAAGAAGCTGCAGTAACTCAACAAAAGAAGGTTGAGAAAACCGTGCAAGATAAAATTCATAGAAAAGAAACAATTAAATAAATTAACAAACTAAATTCCCAAAATGATGTGAAATGACATACCAAAAAACTCAAAAGAAAAATAAGCATGAGCATTTTACTACAGAATTGGAACTTACTCGAAGCCTCAATAAGCCTGGAGTAGAAGCATCACCCTCTTCTAAACTCTCAATAAATAGTGGTAAGATCATGTCAACAACTTCAGGCTTCTTAATCGAAACATTAAGCTCAGCTAACAAATGTATGACATTCAGCTGTATAGGTGGAGCTGCCTGCTTCTCTTTTCCACTCTGAAAAGACAAAAAATTTAACACTTCAACTATTTCTCGACAGGATATCCAATAACTGTGCATGGTAAATACTCCAGGATATAACACTGCGACAATTTCTTTTTTTTTTAGGGACACTTCGACTATTACCAAGACTGACTTCAAGTTGAAAATTTATTCAAATGATATAAAATCACAATCGCTTTTAAGAGATGCTGCTTTTTCTTCCATATCTTTTAGCAATTACTACCTAAGCCATATAAAATTTTTACTTCAATTTAGAACACTCTCATAGCGATTTTTTGGATGTCAGTCACCATTCAAAGAGCAATAGGTAATGTGAGAGAATCAATGTTTCCACATGGACGGAGCGAGGTATATACTCTGGATTTACTAACAGAGAGACAATAATGAAGGTGGTCAAAGAAAGGTAGAGTATTGACAATAATAAGTTGCATTAACAAACATTGTTAGAAACTAGAGTCTAGCAACATAATTTTTTGCTTTCTTAAGTTTTGATTTGGGATTCACTGTTTCTAATTAAGTAGAATTTATGGAATCTTGTCATAAAAGAAACAGTACCAGCCTGAACCGGTATTAAAGGACACTAACCTCTTCCTCATAATCATTGCGTTCGCGAATACTAGTTGCCAGTCCCATGATAAAGGTGTCCAGGGGAGCCCGGTCACGAGACCAACCAAATTCAATTATCTCACAGCATGTTTTCAATACACTTTGGAACATGGATCCCTGGCTGCTGGCTGAAGTATCAGCCTGTTGCATAAAACACCAAAGAAGAAATGGATTTATGATACCCATAATCATATTGGAGCAACAATCCAGCCAAAGACTGAATGTACCTGAGCACAAGTAGCCAGCACAAGAGGCTTCAAACGAATTAGCAGAAGCCTGAGGACCTGACCCTCACGAATTGCAGCAGCTTGAGAGATTCCAGAAAGCAAACAGCCAAAGAGCTCTTCACAAGCTCTCAATTTACGCCACACAGAAAATGAGCATGCCTCCGCTGCCTCAATTAATAATCCCAGAGCTCCATGCAACAATTTTTTTGAAGATTTTCCCTCAGTATCGAGAGATGCCAAAGTCTTAATTTGCAACATTGCAGCCGCTTGATAAACTGACAGCTTTCTGTTAATCCTGGCTTTCAGCGACTGCCCCTGCTCCGACCAATCGCGCTTTTTTATCTGTTGATGCGACAAACAACTTTAACAATAATAGTTTTTGCGCTGATTTTAAGCAGATGTTTAATACTAACAATTCCCAAAGCGACCACCTTGAAACACGCTGTTTTAATTTATAAGAATGCGTTATTACCTTCAGGAAATCAGTCATTGAGATAAGTTGAATCCTTGCAATTCCTCGGACTTGCTCCATAAGCTGGGTATCGATGGTCACCTTACTAATTACATGTCCAATCAACTTAAAAACAATTTCTTGTTTTTCGAGACTCTCAACTGGCTCCTGCTCAAACAGTTTCAAATTCTTCTTATAAGCTGCGGTAGCAGATAAATCCCCATTGCTTTTCCATGAATCATCTTTTGAAGCTGCGCTGCTCGATGACTCCGCAGAAACATTTGGGGACTGATGATAGCTCCCACTAATGGGAGAACCCTGGACCGAAGCTGCGTCAGGGGTCAAAATTCCTTCCCTTTGCGAACTAGGAGCCAAATTATCAAATCGATCAAGAAGAACGGAGATCAATTTACTCGCATCGGAGAGCAGAATCGGTGGGAAATTCGAACACAAAGCGTTCAAAAACACTCTAGAAACGCTTGAATCAGCATTCGCTATCGTCTGAATTACAATTTCCCCCGTGAATCCCGCAACATCGGTAGAAAAATCAGGAGACAGTTCGGCTGCTTTTGATATGTAGCTCAGAAAATCGTTGAAGAATGAAGAAATCGCCTCGAAAGAAAACGCCTGCGGCCAAAATTTGGGATTGAAGGACAAAGGTATTGAGCGATAAAATGCGAGGACCAGCGACTTGGGGGTTACGTGTTCCGAATCCGGACA
>AYJT01079740.1:0-10079 GCA_001278415.1 Ocimum tenuiflorum | reverse complement strand
CTCACTATTAGTGAAGAAACTGTCGTATCTCATAATAAAATGCGGGAAAGATCTCGCTTTCCAATTTTCCTGCTTAGCCTCTGGCATGGTAAGGTGAACTTAATGGCTTATATAAAGTCAAGTATCAGATGTTATTTTGTCTAAAATTTTGCAGAGTGGCGACCTTGGGCTTTACCTACTATGGCTTATCATGCATCTGATTGTCAGCATATGGTACTTTGCGGTGGATTTGTTAAACTCGCTCGAGAGCTTCCTTATCTCCAGTGGTTTTCTGAACCGGTGTAAAAATCTTGACATCAGTAAAGTTAAGTACCTAGCTGTTGTTCTGGATAGCGAAGAAGCTCTCAACACTCTAAAAGTTCTTGAGCTATTACGGTGGCTCGCTGCTATGGGATTACGAAATGTATGCCTCTATGATTCCGAAGGTACATGGGCTAAGATACATTAATATCCCGATTTTAATTACATTGTGAACGTTATTTTCCCATCTTTCCGAGCATTATGGTGATTGACTATCTTTCCTGCTGTAGGAGTGCTAAAGAGATCCAAAGATGCCCTCTCTCTATGGTTGAGAAGTGAAGTAATGCCGCCAAATGTACTGACCTTAGACTCTGTTTCCAAATTTTAGGTTACAGACGCTATTCCTCAGTTGTTAATATGGTCATTGACTAAGTTTGCCTTTTCTATAACCCGTCTAATCAGAAATGACTGAACATTGAGAAATCAGATTTCTGTTTCAGTGAAGTTTGCTGAAATTCAAAGTCTATTAATATTTTAGAATTTGTCATTCCTAAGGCTTAATACTTATAATTTTTTCCATGTCAGCAGTTATGTACTATATATCTTTCATGATGTCATGTTGGCTTTTGATAAAAGAAAATATCGTATAGACATTTATCTATATTCTTGCCTGCCAAAATGGCATTTTGAGTGTCCTCTAATACAAAAATGAATATGTCTTGTGCAGGGAACTAACAAGGATGCACTTCTTGATCAGAAATATATGAACTTGGAAGTTATTTCTTATACTGATGGGAAACATGCTGTTGCAAGAGCAGCAAACCATCTTTTTAAAAAGCATTATTCGAGTGCCAACAGCAAGAAACCAGAGTTGACGGAGTCTGACATGGCAGATGCTCTTGCAGCAATAGGTATGTTTATTCCGATTTTCTTTTTGTTGTTTAATTACCTTCTACAACAGCATATACAGAGATAATAGATATATTTCCCCCTGGCTTTTGATTGTATCCATAATTTTGGTGAAATCAGGATACGGGGCACCAGAACCTGACTTGATGTTGATTTATGGACCTGTAAGATGCCACCTGGGTTTTCCGGCGTGGAGACTTCGTTACACTGAGATTGTGTGAGTGTTTTGCATTATACTTCTTGAAAATGCACCCAATTATTTTTGCCAGTTTTTCTTGGGATCCATTATGGGGAGCAATCTACTTGAGCAAGACATTTTCTTACATCAAATAACTTATTATGCTTAGTGTTGGATCAAAATCGACTACTGGACAGATTGACATAGAACAGCCCTAAATCTGCTATAATTAGTCACATCACATATATCCCCTCTCACATCCAAACAACATTTTCTCTCTCACTGATTTTATTCTTTGGGCAGCTTAACCTTGACAGCAACTTTGCTACAGACCACTGTTGATCTAATGGCTGTTATATATGAACACTAACGGACACTGGGCCTTCATCTACATGGTTGATGCAGGCACATGGGACCCCTCAAATGTATGAAACTTGGTGCCCTCAGAAAGGCCATTCATAGGTACACCATGGTGCATCAAAACTATGGTACGTACATCCTCTTCAATCTTCAGTTTGGTATCTGTTTAAGTAAATATAGAAGTTTCAGCAATCAAACCACTCGAAGCCCATTCTAAGAGGGATAGAGGAAATAAGGGCAATAATTGCTTGAAATTTGAAAACCATTTTCTGTTTTTGGTCTGATGCCACCCACTCTGCTGATACACATTTTAACATCAAAATTAGTGATTCTGAATTCTAACAAAGGCTCTAGGAACGTTCTCAGAATGAATCTGAGAAGGGGACATCACCGGCTGTAAGTGGTGTAAGAGAAAATGCTCGTGGAACAACTGATGCTTAAAAAAGTATATGTAACAAATATAAAAAAGAAAAAAGGTGCAAAACAATAAATATAAAAAATTAAAAAGAAAAAGAAAATTCAAGCGTAAATCTTGTGAATCCTATTGATCTTGTCGTTCAAATTCATTCATATTTTCTATATGCTATCATTTTCCTATAGTATCCACTCGATAGCTTGAAGTATGAGAACCAACTTTCTTTTCCCTGGTACGAAGCTTTCACTCTCTTATATTTCGTCTCAGGTACATGAACTGGATCTATCTCAAGAGGGTCTTGTACGAGAATAACATACTTGTTGCCCCAGTTACATCTTCATCAAAGCTCTAAACTATGTATTGGATTTTTCCATTATTTTGGCTCTGAGATGCATGTAATGCTACTCAATTAATTAATGTATTTATATATTGCTACTCATCCAAGTTCCAGTTATAAGGAGCGGTCATTCTTGGCTTAATTGCTTGGGAAGAAATGTAACCGCAAGAATCAAACAGAAGCATGAGGTATGTTATAATAAAATGAAAGGAATAGAGGATAAAAATAATCCTTATGCATCAAATTATCACATCAGCTGCGTGGAATAAGAATGAGAATGCTACCAAGATTTGGCAAAATTATCAATTGTTTTATCATGGTACAATTGAAGCCATTCGAAAAATAGTTCAGTACTCTGTTTCCAAAACCCCATCCATCAATAAGACCAAACTCCATTGCCTGCAAAGGAGTATCGAAGATATATACGAAGATATATACGAAGTCCCGTATTAGTCTTTCTTTTAGATGCTGCTTTTCTGCTTTAATTTCTCTGTACTACTAGCCTAATCACACGACTGATTAACTTCCCTCAATTTCCTAAATATTTATAAATTTCAAGAAAGTAGCCACAAAAAAGTGTCATAAATTTTAAAGCAAAGTCAGCAAAACATCACCTCAGACACAGACGAAAATCGGTCTCTCTCCGCACTTTCTCAAGGGGTTGGCCAGTAATTTTCTGCATCCAAAATTCATTAGGATAATGCGCCCGTGCTCAATCTTAAGTAAAGCTACAAAGTTTTACTCATGATCAAAAAGATAAGAGACACTTGCATGACGAGATTGAACTGCTTCATTAACTTGGCGTCTTACATCTTCCACATGACCCTATGATCAGAATAAGCAGATCAGCTTACCATAATAAGATCGACAATGGAACAGATACAGGCTCAATACGAAATCATACAATTCATGTTGTAACAATGTTATCTAAGTTCATAATCCTTACAATGCAAGGGACATATAAAAATGGCTATTTCAGAGGGACCAAAATTCGTTCCAAAGATGGTCAATGTAGGTTTAAGGAAGCATGCTTATGGACAAGTTATAATGTTCTAAGTGTTATTGCTAACTAAAGCGCAAGTGAAGATCAACCAAGAATACATGATATAGAATCTATTAAAAAGGACTAACAAGATGATTCTAGGTGGCCAAACTGGATAGATATTACTCACGAACATCTGCCAACCAATAAAAAGGAAAATAAGTCAAGTCAGCATCCACTACAATGGCTTCATTTCGTAGATTTCTAATATTTTATGACCAAAAAAAGGAATTTTTGGTGGCTACATTTGCCATGAATGCAGACATATTTTGGGATGAATAATTTGTGTTCCTCTTCATGATTCACTCTTTACATTCCCAGTTTAAACTGCATGCACCACACAATTGGTGTTCTTTTCCTGCTCTAGGATATAATATCTTCTTTGAAAATGAATGCCCATTAAAAAGATCGGGTCATACCCCACACCCACTTTGGGGTTGATGCATCATAATACGGGCATTAGGCATGGCATAACGCATTCCATTTTGTCCACCGGCAAGAAGAAGAGCACCTTCGCTTCCAGCTACTCCAAAACATACAGTTCCAACTTTCGGCTTTATCTTAGTCAGAGAACCAATGCCAAAAGTCATATCACAGAACCTCAGAACTACGGAAAAAAGATGCATGTTGGGGGCCAAAACTCCAACATGAAAATGGTTGCAATCTAATTGGCCAACTTACCCAGGACATGCAGTCATATATATGCCAAGACAGAGTAGGTACTCCCACCAGGGCAGTTCAGATAAATCTGAAAAGGGGAAAAAAAGAAAGTCATATTGTTAATAGCTAATTCAGGTAGTTACTTGAATATATTATGTACGAAGTATAGAGGAAATATGTACAAACCAAAATGTCCGACTCTTCATCAATTGTCGCCGGAGTCACTAATTGAGATATCACTCTCTGGGCTACCTGTGAATTGATTGGCTCTGAAGATAATGCGTTTCTGAATAATACCATAGAAAGATCCAGAGGTCCTCCCGGAGTCATCACCGCTGGCATAATTGGCGGATCTCCCTTTTTAGCTTCTATTACAGCATTGCTAATAAAAGAAATATATTGGTGAATATGTAATTGAAAAAAACAACTTCGTGAAGATAATAACATTTCCAAGTGAGAGATGAAATCAAAAGTGAAAACATGATCAACCGCATATGACTGAATTGAGTTTTAATTGATTATAATATATAAAGAAAAGTTGCATTTAAACTAAAGATTCCCCCTGAAAACTATGCGTAGTCACACACACACACATACATTTCTTCTGTCACCCCAGATCAATTGTATTCATCCACAAAAAAAAGATGAGCACTTACGAGGAAAAGTAATTATAAAACAATACCCAAAGGTTCATAAGTGGCTGAATATTTATTTCAGAAGGGCTTGTTTAACTGAATGTGCCGTCAACTACAACAAAGGTAATCGTGAATACAAGCAAAAAAACAATAGAATTCATCATAAAAATGATAGTTAGAGCAATTTATCTTTGAGGTCCCCATACAAATGATTTCAAGAAAACAACAGGCCATCATGTTACAATTGTCATACAGAAACTAATCCAGTAAGCTTTTGTAAGCATAAATCTGTAATCAACCAAACACAGAGGAAAGCCAATATGTTAAAAGAAAAGCTACTCATTCAATCGAATTTCAGGTAAAGGGTGACCGTCTTTCACTTTTATCATTCTCTTTGCAAGTACTAGAATTGTGCATCATCATTAGTAAGAGTTTCAAACACAGAGCTGTAATCATATCTTCTAAACTACCCTACCTCAGCTCTGATGTTTTCGACCTCGAATCCTTAGAAATATATGCAACATCTCAAACTCACTTGGGATTTGAACAAAAATCACTCTGGTGGGCAATCTGCATTGTCTGCTCGAAAGCCCTGGTAATGTCACGAAATAAAACTCCAGTAAAAATACCATTCTTCAACAACACAATAATTAAACCGCTACAGATCATTAACAGTTAAATCGCACGATTGCAGTGACCATACCAATAGATGAAGAATTACCGCAGGAGCTTGCAAGAGCTGAAATTACAGGCCTCAATCTTATGTTTCTGCCCATCAACCGAAAGAATAAGAAATTAGTTGAAGTAATCTTGGTGTAAATAACGGAAAAGGTGATAATTCGGCACCGGGAGAAGCAATCGGAACATTGAGCTGCATCGCCATTGATGACGTCACCATCCTCAGATGATAAACTGAGGCACCTGAAGTGGCGAGCACCGGCTTAGCGACTTTGTTTCTTATTAACGATATTTTTTTATTTTATTTTACTAATCTATTTGTTTTATAATATGTTACGCAAATAAATTTTAAAAAGGACACATATACAAATATATTCAAACTCTTCCGCTTTTTATTAAATATATTACATACTAAAATTATTTTTAAACAAGTATCTGAATTATTTTAGTCGTTGTAAAAATATACAACAGGAACAAAAATTTAATAACAAAAATTGACCTAACTCACCGAATTATATCTTAACATTAAAAAGTTCATATAAAATTATACGTGAATTTTCAGACAAATATTTTAAATTACCAACTATTAATGTAATCCTACCTAAACTTTTCAAACAAATACTTTAATTATAATCTCGCGTGTAATTCTACGTGAAGTTTTTTAATATTGATTTATATAATCCAGCGAGCCACGTCAACTCTTTGTTACTGAATTTTTGCTTTTGTCATAAATTTACAATTACTAAAATAATTTGGTCATTTTTTATAATACTTTTAATTTTAAATATATTTGAGAAAAAGTGAAATAATTTAAAATATATGTGCATATTTGATCATTTAAAATGCTATATTTATGCAGTTTCCCATGAAAAATAGTACATTTCTGTCACAAATTCTAATTTTTATTTTAAATTTATTTTATTTACTAGATTCTTAAAAAAGGTATAGACATTATTCTTTTTGCTATTTAAGCAGAAGCAATTTGTAAACGGGAATAGTCTCTTTGAAACAACAATAGTAATGTACGTCCCACGTGTAAACTTTTCTTAATGAAGAGCCTCCAGATCAATCCTCCATCCCCTCTCGTACTAAAAAATTTGTAAATTGAAATCCTATTTTGATATGCATGAAAAAGAGAGATTTTTTTTTTTTTTTTGAGTGAGAGAAAGAGATAGAATTTGATAAAAGTCTTTAATTTATTTAAATTCTTTATTGTTGTTAGGGATAGATCATGATAAGTTTTCAGCAATTAATTATGTTTATCCATTTCTATTTCAGTTAGTTTGGGAAATTTTGGTATATTTTGAAGATGGGAATATTTGAAAGCACATCGTACATGGATATTTTCTGATATATTTTCATTGATTTCAGTTTATTTTTTTTTAATCTATTCACTCTTATCACAATTTTATAAGTGTTGCGTTTGTTTGATTCACTCCTATTTTCTAAAATTTATACAATGTACAGATAATATAATCAATCAATAATACATAAAAACATATTAAATGTTATGAATGATCTTCTACTCAAATATATGCAGGGAAGGGGAAATAATAACTAACTAAAATAATAGACAAACGTAGCATTACACATCCAGCAACAATCTGCAAAAAGTGCTATATAAAATTCCAATAACATCGAGAATAACCCAGAAAAAATAAGTTTCATCAATTTCACAAATTAAACTAGTATACAGAGAGAGGTACGAGGTTTCAACCTTACTGGATGATGAACTGCTCTCAACATTCGCAACCAGCAGCCCTTTGCTGCTGACTGCTGCTTCCGACATCGATCGTATCAGGCAAGTATCTACACCATATAAAAACATAAACGAAAATGAGGTACCATTCAAGCAAACCTCATAAATCTAATTCAAATCGCATATGCACCAAATAGTAGAGCAGACTAATGAAACTATTGGAATTTCATGACATCTGTAGACTTTGGAGAAAAAGCTCATATTTCAGAAACCTCGTCATTCAACTAAAATGTTGTCATGCACATGAAATTTACGATGAGAACCTCATCAAACACATTGACCGTATTCATATATTTATGGATAATTTTAGTACTACAAAAGGTGAGATGGTTGTCTTACATTTCTTCTTCCTCACCATTCTTGAGGGCATTCTTTGCAATGACCTGGAAAGCCTCCTCAACATTAGTGCCTTCTTTGGCAGAAGCCTCAAAGTAGGGAATATTCCCTTTAGAGGCACACCAAGCCCGAGCCTTTTTCTCAGATACCTGTCGCATTTACAACAAGTTTGCAATAAGCTTCAACATACCATAGCTGATAATTACCAAACATGGCAGTGTTCCAACAAGATCAAGATCTCAAAACTCTACTCCTGTGGATGCACGTAACCCAACATGTGCAAACTAAGAAATTCAAAGTATTTCTTAAATCATACGAAAAAGATGCTAGTGCTCATTTCCGAAGAATTGAAGATCCTCAATCCGTTGATCGAGGCAAACAAATTGGCACCTTTCCCTAGAGTTCTTTTTCAGGGCTACTAGTTGCAGCTCTGAAGTTCCCGATTTTACAGAGTTAGATAAGCATACTCCTACGGAGAAGAAGCCCTAATGTTCATCACTATGTCCAAAACTTGGGAATGGAGCTACAAAAACTGTACAGGGGGAATATAAAAGAGAGAAGAGCATATCCCATGTGAAGACAGATGGACAGATAGCACATGCATACCCAATTCACACACAAATGGAGAGAGAGAGAGAGAGAGAGATACCACTCTACTGTTTCCACCATCCACATCAATCTTGTTGCCAATCACAACAAATGGGAAATTTTCTGGATCTGATGGGTTTGCCTGCATTGAAATATCGACGTTAGCCTTTTCCCCTCTTTCTTGTTTGATTTTCTCAAATGGTAAAGAATTTGGATGGAACAAGGACTGTAGATGTTACTTAAAAGCAAGTATCAAAGCTTTCATGTTGAAATAACACAACTTTCATTTTACCCTAATGCAAAATGGACTAAGAGCATGCAAAAGCCCATACTATAAAACTTGATGGAATGTTTGGTTATTGTTTTGAGTAAATAGGACATGCTTTTCAGAATACGGTTCATTGGTTTCTTTACAAGTTCACTCGCATTATTACAACTTAAGGAGAACAGGAACTGCCCCCTTGTTTCCAGATACAGATATAAAAATACAGTTTCACAGAGACAGTACATGCAGTGTCATATAAAAAACTCTTGCTTATTTACTCACAGTAGAACATAAGAGATTCATTCTAAGAAGGAAAAGGACATTATCAGTACCTGAATTAGGAATTCCTCCCTCCAGTTGTTAAGATTATCAAATGATTTCATCACATTGACATCATAGACAAGCACACAACAATCTGCACCACGGTAAAAAGCAACCCCAAGGCTTTGAAATCTTTCTTGGCCTGCTGTATCCCATATCTACTTGGGCTCAATGTCAATCCCAGGCATAAAAGGAAGGGACTAAGTATCTTCTCATGAAAAGGGCAAGAAGAAATGCCAAAGGTACATAAAAAATAAATAACAAAAGCTACACAGAATGGAACATTAACTGTCTGCTTAACATATCTCAAGAAGGGTTCTACTATGATATTTGTCTCTCACTTCTTATTCAAAAGTTCAAGAAATTCTTTCAAGATAACGTTCAGTTTCCAACTCTATTATCTCTTAATTCTCTATGAAAACTATTATATGAAGCAAAAAGAAAGAGAGAGAGAGAGCTGCTTCAATCTTACCTGTAATGTAAAAAGCCGATCCTCAAACTGAACTTCCTTAGTCAGGAAGTCCGCCCCAATTGTAGCCTTGTATTGGTTGCTAAACTTCTTATTTACATATCTTAAATTAAGATTAAGGGATAACATCAAACTAGAGCAAAATGTCTAACCATAAATAAACTAAATAGAAACCACAATGTTGACATTAATCAATTATCAAGGATACTGGTTCATCAATGAGGTCTTCCCTACCCTGCATATTACACAAAAAAAAAAAATAACTATCACGCTCGTTCATCAATATGTTGATGCATGCAGACAGTAGTATGCAGTGACAACAGCGCATGGAAGGATATAATTACTTCATTACAGGCGCCATAAATTTTCTCAAATCCGATATTATGCTTTAATAGACACACAAAAGCACGAAACGTAATCGAACGATCGAAAGCGCGTTAAATCAGATGAGTAATATCAACCAGTTTTCCCTCCAGACTCTTTTACACTATTGATCAACGATATCTATTTAATTTTTCGTAAACAGAAAACAATAAAATTATCATACTCGTGGAATTCCATAACAAATCAATTATCCGTAAACAAATTGGGATGGGGGAATAAAAGCTCACCCGCTGTCGCCCAGGATGATGACCTTGAGGAGAGCTCTTCGGCGGGATGGCATCGTTTTGAATTCGATTGATCAGTTTGCCTGATCGAATATTCTCTGATTTTTTGTCCTCCCTCTCTGCGCGTGCGTGCTTCGGGGAAGGGATCGAGCTCAATTTAGGTTTTTTTCTTTTTGGATTGGAATTCAGATCAGATTGATTGCCTTCTCTCTCCTGTAGTTTGTTTTCTCTCTCTAAAAAAACGTTACAGTTGGCAAACGGCTGGTTTAGCTGTCCAGC
>AYJT01079731.1:0-16172 GCA_001278415.1 Ocimum tenuiflorum | reverse complement strand
TTTGTGTATGTTTGCTTCTGTATGTGGGTGCTGATTGGTTGGATCGACTAGGGTTTTGCGTGAATGAGGAAGGAGGTTTAAGTTAGTTCATTTTGAATTTCTTGTAATTGTGTTGATTAAATGCGAATGATTGGATTTAAGATATTAAATTCTGCAATGAAGCATAATGTCTACTGGATCAAGATAATTTAGGTTTTTATTTTTATTTGACCTCTGTACTTCAGCAACAGGAAGACGAAGAGATGTTGGTACCACACTCGGATTTAGTTGAAGGTCCTCAGCCGTTAGTTGAAGGTCCTCAGCCGATGGAAGGTGCCTCACTCTGCCACACTATTAAATTATTGTTCTGTTTATTATACTGATGCATGTGTTCGTGTTGGATACGACCGTGATCCTTTTCTTGGTCTTTTGATTTTGATGCATTGTTTACGTAATCATGCCATTGGTGGATTGTTCACTTCTTATGATTATACACAACAATACTATTGGGTTTATCTTTATCTTCGGTCCAACATATTTACATATAGTAGCTTTTTCAATTTCCTAGTCGCACCTGCTGACAATAACAATGCGGGAAGTGTGGAGAACCCGGTCACCGATGAGCCACAAACATCGCGTTTCACTTGGACAATCGAGAACTTTTCCCGACTCAATATGAAGAAACTGTATTCGGATGTCTTCACTGTTGGGGGTTACAAATGGTAATTTTTGAATTCGGCTCTATCCAATTCTTTCTACCGCGCGTGTGACAAACAAAATCTATTATGTTTGTTGGAACCTACTCTCAGTACTTGCGCATCGGGACTAGATTTCTTACATTTATAGTTTGCTTTACTATGAATTATATAAAGCAATTTGATAGCTTTATGACTCAAATTTCCTTTTGCAGGCGTGTGCTTATTTTTCCAAAGGGAAACAATGTGGACTACTTGTCAATGTATTTAGATGTGGCTGATTCCGCTACCTTACCTTATGGGTGGAATAGATATGCACAGTTTAGCTTGGCTATAGTCAATCAGATGCACAACAAACTTACAGTAAAAAAAGGTGATCCCAAGAATTAGACCTGTTTCTGATGCATATTGAGACTCAAAACAGTGATGTGTGGTGCCGTGTATATATATTTGATAATGCCAAAGTTTTGTGATGAATCTCTTTGATGAATCATGTTCTTTAGTCCTTGTTGAATGATTCCAGTTTGTAGCTGAAGAAAAAAATTCTTAAAGAGTTTTAGTTGATTGTGTGATTGCTTGATTATTTGGTGAATTTTCACTTTCAGTGAGTACCTTGTCTATTAAATATTGGAACATCAAAGTTATCTACTTTCTATCATTTGCATAAAGAATTTGCCACCTAAATGATGTTCGTTGTAATTTATTCTCCTTTTGTTTTGGGGTTCTGCAGAAACACAACACCAGTTCAATCAAAGAGAGAGTGATTGGGGTTTCACATCTTTTATGCCTCTCAGCGAGCTTTATGACCCTAACAAGGGGTACCTTGTGAATGATACTTGTGTAGTTGAAGCTGATGTTGCTGTGCGCAAGGTTATTGATTACTGGGCATATGACTCAAAGAAAGAGACAGGCTACGTTGGGCTCAAGAACCAGGGGGCAACTTGTTACATGAACTCTTTGCTACAGACTTTGTACCATATTCCTTATTTTAGAAAGGTTATCTTGGTTTTTATAATATATTTTGTTCTAACTAGCCAATCATTTAAATACATGAGACTGATACTTAGGAAGCACGGAGAAGTCTTACTTTAATATTTTCTATCAGGCTGTATATCATATGCCAACAACAGAGAATGATAACCCTACTGGGAGTATCCCTTTGGCTTTACAGAGTTTATTTTATAAGCTCCAGTATAATGACACCAGTGTGGCTACAAAAGAATTGACTAAATCATTTGGATGGGACACTTATGATTCATTCATGCAACATGATGTGCAAGAACTTAACAGAGTTCTATCTGAGAAGCTTGAAGATAAGATGAAGGTACTAAAAAGTTTGACATCACTAATTTCCTTGAAAGATTCTTTTGTTTGCCTATAAGAAAGTCATTTTGGATGTAATCATTTTTCTTTTACTGGATAGGGAACTGTTGTTGAGGGGACCATACAAAAGTTATTTGAAGGTCATCATATGAACTATATTGAATGCATCAATGTTGACTTCAAATCAACAAGAAAAGAATCATTTTATGGTATTACTTATTTCTGACATTGACCTTTTCCTTTTTCTGGAGTAAAACATTATTCCAATAATTGTTCTTTTGTCAGACCTTCAACTTGATGTAAAAGGTTGTAAGGATGTTTATGCTTCGTTTGACAAGTATGTGGAAGTAGAACGCCTTGAAGGAGATAACAAATATCATGCTGAGGAACATGGTTTGCAGGTTTGTAATTCCTCTATCTGATAATGATGAAGTTTGTGCATATTTTATATTTTGTTTTGTTAAGGCTAATAACTACATAAAAATCTCTCTGCCGCACTAATATAATCTAGTTTTGGCTGTGAAAGTTTGCATTTTGATAACCTGAAAATGATGTTTTCGTACAAATAGTGCTTGTTCTAAGAACTATTTTATGAGATCAATTCACCAGTCTATAATTGTGTAAACTATCTATTGCATATGTTTCACTCTACCACAGGATGTCTCCCAAGCATTGCCAATTTGACTTGGTATATTAAATTTCTATGTCTGTTCAGCACCACTCTTCGTATTTGTCTGACTAATACCCACTTGGTTCAGGAAATATTGAAAATGCATTTTCCCCCTCATAAAGTAAATTCATAGGGGTTGCTTTGAAGATTCCAATTTGTTACTAAGTGCTTCTGCGTGTTGTTAATGTGCTAGAGTACACATTGTATTGAACTTTTGTATTTAGAATCTATGCTTTTGACGTTATTTACCAAAATAGTTACAAAGCAATTGAACTCTGAAACTCTGGCCTTCTTACTCGTTTTCAGCCTTGGACCAAAGTCAATGTCAATGTGATCCCGGCACCTCAAGTGTATATGTTGTAATTATTTTTGGTTTAGGACAAGTGAATTATGATCGCTGGATTGTTAATGGAACCTGAAAAGCATATTTATAACAGCACCATGCCTTTAAGGATAAACTACAATCTGGGTCATGCTACAAATTTGCCAGCATTGTGTTGGGGATGGGTTCCATGGTTGGTGCGGTTGTTGTTCTCGATGTTCATATTAATGATATGGTATGGCTACTAAGAAGTTTCTGGGTGTGAACAAAGAGGGTCAATGAAGTGTGGAAGGTTCACCCTGTTTTGCCAAAGACAAATCTATCTGTATGGACTTCAGTGCTTAACATTTGGCAAGTAAAGTCATATTTAGTTGTTCTGATAAGCGACCGATTGTGTGGCACAAAAAAGAAGTTTTTTCGTAAAAGACAAATCTATCTGTATGGACTTCCGTGCTTAACATTTGGCAAGTAAAGTCATATTTAGTTGTTCTGATAAGCGACCGATTGTGTGGCACAAAAAAGAAGTTTTTTCATTATTCTGTTTGAACATCATTTCAGATAGCTTATTATATGTCATGCCAGTCATGAAGGATGCACTTTGTTTTTGGTTTGGGGCTAGGGGTTGGCTTGCATATGGACTTTTATTTAGCTTCTTTATGTATTCACTGTGAAAGTTTCTGTTCTTATCCATATGTTAAATTACTATAATATTTTATCTCCACGAGCATTTCTCTCTTTAAATATAATATATATATATATATATTTTCTGAATCTTAGGATGCCAAAAAGGGTGTCTTGTTCATCGACTTCCCTCCAGTATTACAGCTTCAGCTCAAGCGTTTTGAGTATGATTTCATGAGAGATACGATGGTTAAGGTTAGTGGCTTTACCATAAGCATTTTCATATGGGATATATTTGCATAAGTGCTTCCACAAGATTCCAATTTCTTTTGGTAAATCTCCTTGTTCTCACTTCAAATTTCCTTGATGATATCCAAATAGTGCTCGTACTTAGATGAATAATGCTCAATTGGTTGACTGTTGCAACTGCCCTCTGATCATCTATTGTCTAAATTTGTTCGACCTCAGTTTGATGTTTGTGCTGCTGGATCATGTTTGCTACAGTTCCTAAAAGTAAATGAGAACGAAACAATTTGTTCTTTCCATCTTATCTTACAAGCGTCGCGATTGACTGTTTTCTAGAAGTTTTACCCGTCTGCCTTCAATGTTTGAGATATATCATGTTTTTTCCATTTTGAAGTAGTGAAATTTTCTCATGCAAAAATAGCATGTGCAAATTATTGGCTTTTCCTAACATATATCATCCTACAAATCTTTCAGTTTTTGATAATAATCTTTGCTCCTTAGGTGTTGAGTTCATTATAATTTCTTACAATTACAGATAAATGACCGATATGAATTTCCCTTAGAGCTTGATCTTGATAGAGATAATGGCAAGTATTTGTCGCCAGAAGCTGATAGGAGTGTACGGAATCTGTACATGCTTCACAGGTTACTGTGCACCCTTTTATATTTATATCCTCACATGTTTTTCTGTTATTATTTTCACCAGAAGCTGATAGACTTGCTTTTTTTACATTGTTGTTGTGATTTCCATGTCAACAGTGTCTTGGTTCATAGTGGCGGGGTACATGGTGGACATTATTATGCATTCATCAGACCAGCTCTTACTGACCAATGGTAGGTCTAGTACCTTTTAAGAATCTGTCTTCCCTTTTTTCTTCTAAGTGATTTACAATTAAAGAAGTGTAGACTGAATCAGTTGGGGTTCTACCACTTTCATTATGACAGTGGCTGCAGTCTCATGCATTTATTTGCTGTCTTGCATGAGTTTACCTCGCCTTGTTCTAATTGTCTCAGTCTCATGTTACCACTGTTTATTGCTCATCCTTTTCTTTTGTGCTTCATATTGATAGTTTACATGCTAGGGTTTACATTACTATCTTGCCAAGTTACGCAAGTGTTATGATTCAATTTTAGGTATAAATTTGATGATGAGAGGGTCACCAAGGAAGATGTGAAGAGGGCACTTGAAGAGCAGTATGGTGGCGAGGAGGAGGTGATATGTCTGCCTTTTGATTTTCATACTCTCAAACATTCTTTTATTTCTGTGCTCATGTTCAATATGCTACAGTTGCCGCAGACAAATCCCGGTTACAACAACACCCCATTCAAATTTACCAAGTACTCAAATGCATACATGCTTGTGTATATACGAGTGAGCGATAAGGATAAAATAATATGTGATGTGGATGAGAAGGACATCGCTGAGCATCTTAGGGTAATATTTGTATTTGTACATCTGCAACTTGTTTAGATCCTCTTTTTCCATGTTCTAACCTGAAACATAACATGACTGCTTAACCAGATAAGACTGAAAAAGGAACAAGAAGAAAAAGAAGATAAGAGAAGATACAAAGCACAGGCTCACCTTTACACTATTATAAAGGTTACTTGTCTCAATAGCATGTACTATTTACCTCCTTATTTCTTGAAATGGATTTTCTGAAGAAACTCATCTCTAATGTAGGTTGCTCGAGATGAGGACTTAAGGGAACAGATTGGAAAGGATATATATTTTGATCTTGTTGATCATGATAAAGTCCGTAATTTCCGTATCCAGAAACAGATGTCCTTTAACCTTTTCAAGGTACTGCTTATTTTATTTAGGAGTAGTGAAATGGTTACCAGCATAATTGAAGCTAGTTGATTGATGATACTTACATTGCGATTGCTGAGCTGTACTGTCAAGGAGACGATATAGAGGAAGTGAAAACTGTTTAATTAGAAATCCTAGATGATTCTCTCAGTACAGTGATTGTTCTAGAATTTCAGTAAATCAGAGGGAGAAATGATGTAATAGTGCATAAAGTGGTATGGTAAAGGTGTATATATCTTTCTGGTCTAAATCTGGTCACAGATCGAGTCAAAAACTTCCTGAGAGGAGACTTGATCCAGTTAAGTTGTTCGACGTTTGGAAATAGATGTACCTCATCTACATTTTCTGGACAAAAATTCAAATATAAATAAATATATTCTAATATCAAGAAATGAATCATAATGATGTCAACCGTTTCTGAGTGTGAATCTCACTTAGCTTCTATGGTGAATGAGACATGAAAACATCAATGTGGTGGCCTTGTTAAAAATGCAACTCATCTGACCATCCTTTTTATTGGCGTTTGTGATGTATGCACAGCGTGGTCACTAGATTGGAATTTATGGTTTTATTACTCTTTTCAGTCACATCTTCCCCTAATGGGTGCATCATGCATTTCTCACCGTATAATGTTGTTCTGGTGCATTTCTGTTATGTTTTCTTTAATTTAATCTCAATATGATGAAACATTTTTCTGTTTCACGTGTAAGTAAAAATATCAAAATTCTGACTGATGTCTATGCTTATTGAAGGAAGAGGTTGCCAAGGAATTCGGTGTACCAGTTCAATTTCAGCGTTTTTGGATATGGGCAAAAAGACAAAACCATACTTATCGTCCAAACCGCCCATTGACACCCCAAGAGGAAGCACAAACGGTATCTACATACACACACTATCCTGCTTATCTATTATCTTTGGCACATTTTACCGAGTTTTTTTTCCTAAATGAGTTGAATCATAATACAATTTAAATGATGAATATATGGAAGAAACTTGCTCTGCAATCTGAATGAAAATAGAAGCTTTCCTTTATGCTTGATTTCATGGTTTTAAAAAACTATTGAGGCTTATGCCTTGAGGTGAGGCTATGGAAAACAGCCACTGAGGCTAAGCAAGCATCTCCTCTTTCTTTGAGGCCTATGCCCCGGCTGTGTGAACCTTGTGTCTCGGCAATGTCTTAAAGCTGAAGTATGAGGCAAGCACTTAGTTTTTGCAGCTTATTTGCGCGTTATTGGATCTCATGTTTAATGGTTTGGATTTTTTAGGAACTTCTGTTGCCAATTTAGCATGTCATTACGAAGCCCAAATATCTCAAAAATCCAATAGAACTCGCTATTCTTTCACTTGCTAGCAAGTTGCAATAGTGGTACTTCCAAGAGTGTTGCCTTGTCTGTATCTGCAAGCACCCACCTTCCGGAGCAGTTTCAATGCCTCTCCAATCTTGTCTCATCTTCCCCGTCCCTTGTCGCCTGATCCTTTTCTCTCCCTCACCACTGTAATTTTTCAGAAAACATTGGAATAAATTTTCTATGAAAATTAGACCAAATGACAAGGGTCTGACTTCTCAATAATGTTTGTCAAGAGTAAAACCAAGTTTGTCATGAATTGTACGCGCTTATGAACTTGGAACTATATTTTTTATTATTTTTGCTGTGAGGCTTATGCCTTGCAGTGCTATGGGAAAATGCCTTGAGGCTTCACTTTTTCTTTTTAAAACTTTGATTGGTTTTATGTTACAAGCTGTAATGTCTATTTAGGTGTAATTTGTAACCAGACTGTTTGTTGTGGGGATTTATTGAACATTTTTAGTTCTATTGTTCTCCAAGAGTCCAAGTGCTTTTAGTTTGGCATCAAATGTAGAAACCTGTTGATCTTGGCTTTCTGAAAAGGTACTTGGATCAGATGAAGTATGAACTTTATTAAGGAGCTCCAGCAAAGTTTCAGCAATCTTAATTTTCATCAACTAAATTGTCATAGAGGAGGTGTTATGTATACCTGAGTCTGTTGGTCTTGGTTTGGGTACGCGACCTAGCCCTTCATAAGGACATGTAAATAATACTGGTACATCCTAGTTAAGCAAGTGCAGGTAAATGAGAACATACAGAATTTTCTTACATTATAAGATGCATTTGCTAAGAATTGCTGTTACTTATCCATTTCTGTTCCCTCATTAATGAACGAGGAATCAAATTATTAGGCACTGGGTTATGTTGTAAAAATGTATTTAAGACTATTGAACTTCTTCAAGATAAGTTATTTATTGCTGATGTTGCTTCTTCTTTGCCTATACTATATTGGTGACGCTTTTGCGTCCAACTATCCTCTTATGATTTTTGGTCACAATAACTTTCTTGTTCCCGGTCGTGGTAGTGCTTTCTTTAGAGTGGTCTCAACTTGGTAAACCTTGAATTGTTTGATTATTTCTTCTTAAAAGCTATGGTCATTCCTTCTCCTATTTAATTAAATTTATTTTCCCATTTGTTCTGATGTTATGCAGGTTGGTGCATTGAGGGAAGTCTCAAATAAAGCCCATAATGCAGAGTTGAAGTTGTTCTTGGAAGTGGAACGTGGACCGGTATTTCTTTGCCGATATAGAAATGATATTTACTGCTTGCTTGTATATGTGCATATTCATGAAATTTGTTTCTCATATTCAATATGAGCTTACTGTGTTGAAATTATAGGATTTACAACTGGTTCCTCCTCCAGAAAAGAATAAGGAAGACATACTACTGTTCTTTAAGCTTTATGATCCCCATAAAGAAGAACTCCGGTAAATCAAACACCACGAGATTTTGTCGATTTAAATTTTGAAAATTCTGCCTGCATGTTAGTCATTGCATCCACTTTCCAGATATGTTGGGAGGCTTTTTGTAAGAAGTTCTGGCAAGCCAGTTGAAATCCTAACAAAGCTGAATGAATTAGCCGGGTTTGTTCCTGATGAAGAAATTGACCTCTTTGAGGTTTGTCTTATCACTGCATCATAATTAACATTTGTATTGTTCTGTTAGACAACAGGATGTTGCACATAGGAGATAAGTGTAATTGTATTGTCTATTTAAGATGTATGGTGCAATATTTGAGAGTTGCTGTGCTTTGTTTCTCAATGCTGCAGGAAATCAAATTTGAGCCATCTGTTATGTGTGAACGCCTTGATAAAAGAGCTTCATTCCGATTTAGTCAGGTATTCTCTGTTTAATTTTCTTTATCTTTTACATGTGTGCCTCGTTCATTATTGTATATTTATCTCTCTCTCTCTCTCTCTCTCTCACACACACACACAAACACATTTTCACATACACAGATTGAAGATGGAGACATTATTTGCTTCCAAAAACGCCCTTCCCCTGACAGTGAGGAGCAAGTCCGATTTCCTGATGTTCCTTCGTTTCTGGAATATGTGAAAAATCGTCAGGTTAATCTTTTACATCCCCTCTCCCTTCTGAGATAGTTTGGGATTTTTCCTATTAAAGGATAATTCATACAATTTGTTGGGTGACACAAGCTTTTCCACCTTTAGATGCTGCTCACCAAATTGCCCTGGGCATTCACCATCCATCATTGCTTTTGAGTTTATTCATAACTGCTTCTTCTAGGCATTTTTTTTTTTGAATTAGAATGCAATAATTTCAAATCCCTACCAGATGTCCCCAATATAACTTGAAGCCATGACCAATAGCAATGCGGCTTAACCACTTCTGCATCGAGTTCGGACAACTTCTAGGCATTTTTTCTTTACTTGTTAGTCATCTATCATCTCCATAAGTTTTAATTGTTTGTAGGTTTTTTCCTTGATATTCTATTGGACCTTCTGCAGAGGTTGACGCTGCGCATGTGCATAGCTGGCCTGAAGTTACTATTGTGATTTAGTGTGGACCTTTTGATTTTTTTTTTTATTTTCTTTGGACCTCATTGTGCATTTCATCTCTGGCAGATAGTGCATTTTCGAGCCTTAGAGAGGCCCAAGGAAGATGAGTTTTGCCTGGAATTGTAAGTTCTAATCCAATATCACTGTCTACATGCTGTGTCCTTTGTAATTTTGTCAGAATTTTTTTAGGAATAGTTGGTAACACCATTTTTGGCTTAACCTACAGAGCAAAGAATCACACCTATGATGATGTTGTGGATAGAGTAGCCCAGCACCTTGGCTTGGATGATCCATCCAAAATCCGGCTTACTCCTCATAATTGCTACTCTCAGCAACCGAAGCCCAATCCTATCAAATACCGATCAGTTGACCATTTGATAGACATGCTTGTCCATTACAATCAGGTTGCTTTGCCATATAGAGTTCTTTTCTAATTTTGCTCATTCAATGATGCCATGGTGATGGTATTGTGATCTAGTTACTGATCATAGATGATCTAATTACTTGTTATAGATATCAGATATACTCTACTATGAAGTGCTGGACATTCCTCTTCCAGAACTACAGTGCCTGAAAACGTTAAAGGTTGCATTTCATCATGCAACAAAAGATGAGGTGCTGGATTCACGATGCTCTACCCTTGAAGTTTTCTTGTCAAATGAGTTCTAGGATTTCTTCAACCCATGTCTTCTTGTCTTTCTCAGGCTACAATACTCAATATTAGATTGCCAAAACCAAGCACTGTCGGAGATGTGCTCAATGAAATTAAAACAAAGGTATGCTTGGTTCGCTGCGTGTGTAATATGTATCCAATTTTGGATACACGAAGCTTATTTGTTCAACGTATGCGCAGTTGGAAAATGAAGTGTAACAGTTCTCTCAATTTAATCATGAATTAGATTCCTTGTCAAGACCTTTTTTTCTGCTTTAGTGTTTTTTCTTTAACCTTTTTAAGAAAGTTATCTTGGTGTTCACATATCCACCCAGGATAAATATTTAAGTTACAAAATTACATTATGAACTCGACAATATCTGACATCATTTTCATCAATTTTAGGTAGAGCTGTCTCATCCAAATGCCGAACTTAGGTTGCTTGAAGTTTTCTATCATAAGATTTATAAGGTAATGTTCTCTGCTATGATATTCTGGTCTTGCTCTATTCACAAAATTCAGCTTGACTTATACTAGTTATTTAGAATTTTTGTGGTATCTTGTTCAGGAGGGTTTTCTGGTTATATACTGTGTCATTTGTTTGAGTTTCAGTTGGAATGAGATATCGGCAATTTATGCTTTTTGCCAATCCTGCCTGGATTATTTGACCAAAAAATTATCAATTGGGTGGCTTAGTAATCAAATTTCAGAAGTTTTTGACGTCACAATGTTTATAGATGGACAAGACTGTATTTCTCGAACTCATAATCTACATTCTGCTCCCTCATTCGCAGATTTTCCCAACCCATGAGAAGATTGAGAATATAAATGATCAGTACTGGACGTTGCGTGCTGAAGAGGTGAAGTATCTTCTCTTAAAATATTCTGTTGTTCATGCTGATGTATTTCTTAGTACACATGTATTTTGAACCATGCCTGCTGTATCAAAGCATCAAGTTATGGGCATCCTGTCCAAAGTCCAGGAAATAAAACATATATATATTTTATCCACATTTAATAGGAGTAATCCATGCTGAGTTATAAGATCAACTTCTGTAAATATTTGAATTTCTGGTCGGTATGTCTTGGCTTATTATACATTTGTTTTTCATCATATAATGCCATTTGTCTTGTAATATACGTTTGTTTTCATCTTATCATGCCATTGTTTCTTGCTTTACCTCAGATTCCAGAAGAGGAAAAGAATTTGGGGCCAAATGATCGCCTAATTCATGTTTATCATTTCACAAAGGAGACCGCACAAAATCAAGTGGTATCATTTTGGCAGTATTCTGTGTGCATATTCTTTATATCTATATATGTAAACTTATAAGTCCTTTTTGGGTCTTGACAGCAAGTTCAGAATTTCGGGGAACCATTCTTTTTGGTCATTCATGAAGGAGAAACACTTGCAGAAGTCATAGCGCGAATTCAAAAGAAATTACAGGTTCCGGATGAAGAGTTCTCTAAGGTATGTTGTGCTTGGGTTAATACTGCTACTCATTGTTAAACTGGTCTACTCTTTTGCTGAAAGTTTTCCTTGGTTAGTTAAGGACGGTGTCATTCCTAACCAAGTTCTGGTTTCCTTTAAATATTCAGTGGAAGTTTGCCTTTCTGTCATTGGGACGCCCAGAGTATCTAGAGGACTCGGACATTGTCTCCACTCGTTTTCAGGTCAATTTTTGCTTTTCAAAATTCTTAATTTGCTAAATGTTGGTTTCCTGATATATTCCAACAAAGTAGACTGAGGGATTTCTGTTTCCATCTTCCAGAGAAGAGATGTATATGGTGCTTGGGAGCAGTACCTGGGGTTAGAACACTCAGACACTACTCCAAAAAGATCATATTCTGCCAGCCAGGTAAATATTTTGGGCATCCATGTACAAGTTCTTTATTTGTTATTTGATAATTAGCTAGACTGTCATGCCACTATAAAGAAACTTGGAAACTGAAATCTCTGACTTGATCGTGTTGCCTGTTCTAATTTCTTGATTTCATCTTGAGAAAAGTATGCACACACATTTTGGTTACTTGTATTACCAATTTCTGGCGGATTATTCCATAATATTGTTTGTTTTTGGTCTATGTAATCATTGCAGAACCGCCACACATTTGAGAAGCCAGTGAAAATATACAACTAAGTTGGAGTGCTGCTAATTTGACGAGATTCGGATATGAAACAGTGAATGGCATGCAGACGGGTGTGGTGGTCTTTTTGGTTACTATAGATTATTTATTATTATTACTACTACCTTCTTTTTTAGCTGGATGAGAAGCGGAGCCTCCACTGCTATATGTATGTTGGTTTTTTTGTGGTTGGTAGTTCTTGGACTTCTCATCTCTCCCAATTTTACTTGTCGCAAAATCTGTCCTTGCTGTGTAATTTAACCTAACAACCAGATTTTTGTCGATTGGGTTGTAAAGTGGGTATAGTTAGGCCTTTACATTTGTCTATTGCATAATCTTAAATTCTTATTTGTCATTTTTCTATTTGAATATCGGTTTTGGTTGTATCTTATATAAAATACGGGATAAAGTTGTAGAAGGGGATAATCATGTTGCTCTTTTTCTTCTCCCGTAATGCAGATGGATCAACCCATGCTGTCCTTACGTGACTATCTTCCGCCGAGGAGGTAAGAATAAAATTCATAGTTACACAAACGAACACAAAATGTTGATCAAAATTTAGGCACCTCTTAAAAAATTCAGTGAAGTTTTTTCATATTTTAATTTCAGTTAGCGATTTATAATTTTCAATTTTTTTAGTGCCATTTAGCTATATAAAAAATAAAAAATACTCAATTTGACTAAGTTGTTGAAAATGTTCCAATAATCTTTTTGACGGTAGGTGTGGGGAAGAAAGAATCTCTTTTACCTATCAACCTGGTTCATCACATTTGTGTTGATTACATGCACACTAATAATGCCATTAACCTCTTCAATACCTAAACCTGTGTGGTGTACAAGTGAGGAAATACGTAAGAATTTGCAAAAGAGAGCGACGCGCATGTCACAATCACTGGGTATTCTTGGTTCGCACGATGGATATGAAATTATTGCAATGATTTTAATTTTTGATCTTATGGTAGGCTTATTGTATTCAAAGTGAGAGCCGAAACATAGCTATACATTGGCATAAATGTTAGGGGCGTATTTACACAGTTCATAGGAAGACACTGATACAAGTCTTTACATTTGCTTTTGTAAAATTTACCACAACAATTTCCCCCTTTCACCCCAACCACTCATTTCCACGTATTTCCACTTTTTCTTTTTTATCATAAAACACAAGAAAACGGAGACATGCTATAATCATATGAACATGATATCATGTGAGTTCACCCCTTAGTACTGAGGCAGCTCTTTCGATGGCCCTTGCAGCTCTCCAGATCTCGTGCCTAACCGCTGTCTGTTCGTCTCTCCCTTTCCGCCTTTCAGATATGGCATCTACTATTCCAGGAAAGAAGTCGATCTTGCTTTCTGTATCTTCACGAGGGCCATAAATCTGCATTCAACGACATCCACCAATCTCACTTGACATATCGAGTTGAATATGAAAAGGAAGCATATGAAGTGCAACATATTGATGTACGTACAATGTGTTTGAACCATTGCCTTCCTGGGAGTCCCTCCGGGTCTAAGAAGCCTCGTTCAGCAAACATCAGACGATCATTTATCGCTCGCCTCCTAAGCACTGTGTATCCATCCATGCTTTCATCCATCCTCAGTTTCTGCAGTTGAAAAAATGATGCAATTTACGTATTGTGGATGCATGAATTATGAGTTATCTGCTTTGCCTTTCGGACTAACCTTGATCTCTTGCTGGGTATCGTCTGCAGCTGCAATGAATTCTTGGATGGCCGTCGTGATTGGATCTAGCGAGATGGTTTCTTCCAACAACGTGTTTAGGATATTTTTATACTCCTGCACAGAATATAGATTAGCAAAACACACACTCGCGTCCCGAAGAAAGCGATATTGTACCTGCAATTCAGCAGCATACGAAAGGTAGTTGAAAGGCAGAATCGGATCATCTGCCAGGCGAAGCGCGACGAGTCCCCATATTCCTGCCGCTGAAGTCGAAAGAACATAAGTTTATACACTTCATAAGAATACCATCAATGCATGAATATTTGCCTGTGGAAGGTAAAGTACACAGCAGTTTCAATTACCTGTTACGTGCCGATGAAATGAGGGGTCTCCAAAATTCATCATCCAATCATAGGAGTCAAATGCAGTGTGATAAACTGGAAAATCTGCAAATTTTTATGTTTAAGCACAGAATTTACCTCTGTTGAGAAAGATCGATGCAATATTAAGTTATAAAACTAAATTCATAGAAGTTTTCTTGTCAGCGATAAGGAACAATATGCGTGTGTGTACCACTTCCAAAATATAAATCGATAGAAGCAATCCCAGCATGCTGCAAAAAGGGAGCAAAATCCGAATCCACTCTGCTGAGTCTTTGAATCTGCAGGAATCGAAACTGTAATATCATCAAGATATTTGAGGGACAGATACAAAACATGACTGCTTGCAAAAGGGGTGTGTATCATAGACAATCCATTTCCAAAAACTATGAGAAAAGCATGCTTACATTGACACCTCTGTTGGCAGCTATCCATCCTTCGTATAAATATGCACTCTCAGAATCAGGATCCTTAACCTGTGCAGGCAATTCAACAACATTTGCAGACCGTTAAATGAAGCCACTATCATCATGCTGTCAAATGGTTTCATTACCTGCTTCATCACCTCAACGAGAACATCATCGAGCTGGGGAGTAGCGCTAACAAACAAACCAGGCCCTTGCACCGCGCAATCCACATTAAAATAGGCCACCGCTTTTGACCCAAGATTCAGAAGGTTTTGCTCTACCCACTCAGTAGATCCAATCTGAAAAATATCTACAATTAGAAAAATAAGCAAGGACAAAAGGCCAAAGCCAGAAACAAGAACTAATGGTTTATGAGATCATATATCTCTCAGAAGAACTCTTCATCAACATGAAATTCTATTATGACTATTAGCATATCTCTAAACTCGCACATGTTGATGTAGGATCAATATGCAGAGAAACGGTGGGTAATAGTATATTACCTACCATCCCAAATTCTTCGGCGTCCCAGCTGCAAAGAAGGATGCTTCTCCTAGGAGTCCAACCTGATTGCATAAGAAGAGCAAATCGACGGGCAATATCGAGCAGAGCAGCAGTTCCGCTGTTAGGGTCAACAGCACCATAAGTCCATGCATCTCTATGGTTGCCTAGAAGGACGTATCGATCGGGTTCCTCAGACCCTTTTATTACTGCAAACACATTATGGATGGTTGCCATCTCTTGTTCACCCTGCAAAATGCACCTTCACTTTTCACATCAAAACAATTCTCACCATTATTCTGCATATCAAAAATCAATGCAAAACGTAAAGTCGTGTCACAGAACAAGATAGGAGACAGACTTCCAAAGTTCATTAGCTGCAATCAAGAACACCACCATTCATTTCTTTAATACACAAATAATTTAGGCCATTACTATGCTATTATTCCCCAGAAGGCGAAGCATTCGTGAAACTACTAATAGAATCCGCAAAGCTCAGCGAATCAAGAACCGATCAAAATCAGATTTAAAATGAATAAGACAAGCGAATTCAATCAATACTAAGTCTCCTAAGCTCAACGAAGTCTGATTGCCGAAGGAAATACAACTTCATAATTTGTTATTACACAGTCAACCTTTGAGGTCAGGTAGTTATGTTTTCAAATATAGCAAGCAAGCTCCACAAACACAGACAAAAATGCACATAATATCAACAATTTAGGTATTAAAGAAAACGCAATATTGTCATCAAATTCGTCGATGAAGCATTTGGAAACCAAACCAAAGCAACGAAGTCGCTATCAATCAATCATCCCACAGCAAACAAAACTACTATTCAGGTAACCTTATATGTAAAATTGAGCTTGGTCGACCCGGGCCCCACCC
>AYJT01079692.1:0-13027 GCA_001278415.1 Ocimum tenuiflorum | reverse complement strand
TTTCAAGGCTCAAATGCTCCACATTTCATTATCTACTACCTCCCGCTTTCAAAACTATGCCATTTTTTCAGTTTTAGGAATGAATTCATTATAACCTCGAGTACCAAGGGTCAAATATACAATTATATTCCAAATTATTATTTTTATATCAAATATATTCCAAACTAAAAGAATTATTAACTAAATGTCTAAATTGTCTTAGTTGTTGCAAATCTATGACGTCAGCAAAAATCTGCTACGACTATTAAATTTGAAAACTTTTTGGAAAAGAAAAAAAAAATACGGAATATGATTTTTTAGTGCAAGCTATATAATATGATTTGAGAGTATGAAAAGAAGAGGTGACTTTAAATTTGTTGCTGTACTGTATTAATTATGAAGCCCCATTAATGTGTGGCTTATTTTATGAAGGCCCATTTAAATTAATTGTGAAATTGGACCTTAGACCCATTGATGCGTGGCTTGAAATGTCCACTCCATTATAAAATCAAAATTTAACTAAAGAAATGGCTTTAAATTAACTTTAACCCACAGTTTAAAATAAAAAGATAAAATTTTTAAAAAATTAACATCTTTCACCTAAAACTACGTTTGATTTGCATTATGCAACCTAAAACGAAAAGGATGGCAATTAGCTCTATTGAAACAGTAATTTTTTAAAATAAATAGAAAGAAATAGTAACTTCTTTAAAAAAAAAATAGTAATTTCGTTATAACGTCAGTATTATAATCACTTGGACTAAATTCAATTGGCGTTTCCTGTAATATTGTAGTTTTATTTTATGCTTCCTGTTTGGAATACAAAATAGGTGAATTTTAAGTAAAAGATATAAAAGAATTTCATGAACAATGTCATTCTGTGAGTGACGTGGTTTTAAATACAATGACGTGGAAATATTATGTGCCAGCTTAATCTTTTTAGTTGGAAAAAAAATATCGTATATTTAAATAATTTTGAATAATTCGTATATTTATATAAAATTTCTTATAATTTGCACTAATTTGAAAAGAAATACATCGTTCGGAAACTTAGAATATGATTGAATATTTTATAAATTTAATTAATTAATGCCAGAGCTCGACGATTTCGATTTTATATACATAAGCGGGCGAAGCCCAGGCGTTCAACTTCTTTTAACAAACCAAAAAAACAAGCGCTCAAATAAAAGAAAACACGCAGTGGAAACACACACACAAAATTAATCGATTTACAGAGATTCGTCGTCTTCAGCTATACTTTCTCTCATCAAGCGATCCATTTTCTGTAATTATCTCAAATCTCTCAATTTCCGACTCCACTAAAGCGGCTCGGCTACTTCTCCGATCTCACGTCGACTCTGCTGATGCAATTTCCAAGTCGTAAGTCATCAGATTCAGAACCCTAGCGTCGAACCGCAATTTCTCCCCTCCTCAATTGGCTTTCAAGATTCTGGTCTTGCAAAACCTTTTTCCGGCCGGCTCAATTTGCGGAAATGTTTATCGGTTTGATTGGAAAACCCTTCTGCATTTTATTGGTAATTCTGTGCCTATTTTTGGATACCGGTCTGGTGATTTTGTGTTTTCGGGCTTGATTTTTGTGGTTGTGGTCATTTATGCAGGTGGGTTTTTGAGGAAGGAGGATTGCGGAGGCTGCTCTGCGAGGTGACAGCAGTATGAGCATTGATAGCCCGGGAGAAGAAGAGGGTTAAGTTTTGAGCAGTGCGTGTTTTCTCAAGCAAAAGATCGAATTTTGAGCATTCCATGGGAGATGGCGGCGTTGCATGTGTCCCTTCACAGCATGTTATGGAGAAGTTCCCGACTTGCAAGTGCAAGGGCAAGACCAATGGCAACTCAAAGCTCAATTCAGTTTCCAAGACTTCCGTCAAGTTGGCAAAAGTGAAACAGAAAATGAAGCCGAAAAAGTACAAGGGAAGCAAGGTTAGCTCGAACAACTCTGGCTCTGCGAATATTAAAGAATTTGCTGAGGGGAATGGAAATGATGATATTTCTAACGACAGCAACAAAGATGAAGTGGAGGAAGGTGAATTGGGGACTCTGCCCATTGAGAATGGGGAATTTGTTCCTGAAAAACCGGTGAGAAGATACGAAATTAAGAGCGAGATTGAGAAGGGCGAGTTCGTCCCTGGAAAGTGGCGAAAGGGTGGCAATGAATGGGAGAGAAATGATTGGAGTTCATCGAAAGAAGAGCTGGAAAAGGGGGAGTTTGTCAAAGAAAGGTGGTGCAGAAATGATGCTGCAAACAAGAATGGTGAGTTTGGTTACGCAAATGCACGAAGGTATGATGCTGCTAAGGAAAAAGGATGGAAAAATGATCGAGAATGGATGTCACCTTCTTCAAGGGAAAGGGGATGGAGACTCGATCGCGACTCGGACTGGTCTCCTTCAGCAGGTAAGCATCCCAGTGAGAAAGAACTTGGCAGAAATGGTGGGAGTATTCATAACTCGAGAAAATTCCCTTCCAAGACTCCAAAGCTCAGCTCGAAAATTGCAAGTGAAGAAGGCAATTTGAAGAATGACTTCACCAATAGTAAGAGCCACGCGAGAGATTATTCCTTCAGCAACCGCTTTAAGCGGCATGGCGGTGATTTTGACAGCAATGAGAGGAAATATCGTGTTGACTACGACGATCATTCTGGTCCCAAAAACAGGAAGCTTTCTGACGACTATTCTGGCAGGACTATGGATAGATCATACAAGAATACCGGTACTTCTTCATCTCGAAATATTTCCTCTGATAGGTATTCTTCAAGATATATGAATTCATCTAGAGCAACTCATGACAGGCATAATAGTAGTCCTAATCATTCTGAGCAGTCTTCACATGACCGGGCCCGCCATGGTACACCGTCTTATAACCGAAGTAGGTCACCTTATGATCGTAGTTATCATTATGATAACAGGGGCAGAAGTCCTTGCAATCAAGGCCGGAATCGGGATGGCAAGGAGGATCTGTCTCCATCTTTGTGTGATCGAAGGGAAACGAATAGAAAGACTGGAGGGGGCGAGAAGCGCCCTAGCCATTATGGTAGCAAAGGGCAAGAAGGAAAGCATAATCAGATGGAGGATTCTGTTGGGAGGGAATCACAGTTGTTGGCTAAAAAGTCACCAGATAGAGGAAATGTGGATGACTGTAATGTCTCCACAGATAAACTATCTCAGAGTCCTCCTAAAAGTGTTGAATTGTCTCAAGAAAATGGGACTGCTGAAGAACCGGCGTCTATGGAAGAAGACATGGACATCTGTGACACTCCGCCTCATGTCGCTCAAGTAACAAATGCAGTTTCTGGCAAGTGGTATTATCTGGATCTGAGTGGTGTTGAATGTGGGCCTTCCAAGCTATCCGATCTGAAAACTCTAGTCGAAGAGGGATATCTCGTATCAGATCACTTGATCAAACACATGGACAGTGACAGGTGGGTGACTGTTGAAAAAGCAGTTTCTCCATTGGTTACGGCGAACTTCCATTCAGTTGTTCCTGACACAATGACTCAACTTGTGTGCCCTCCTGAGGCTCCTGGTAATCTCTTAGCAGATAATGGTAATGAGGTATCCGTTAATGAAGAAATTCTGGCCTCTTCATCGAAGCCAATATGCTCTGGTGATATATCGGCTATTTCCAAGCCTGCAGAAAATTTTTATATTGACGATAGAGTTGGAGCACTCCTAGATGGCGTCACATTGATTCCTGGCAAGGAAATTGAGATGCTTTCTGGTATGAATATATTCTTCTGAAGCTTATCATGAAAAGATGTTTTCTCCCCTCAAATTTTAATGTGACATAAAATGTTCTAATGTTATTACACGAGTCAAAGAGCTGCATTTTAGTTTTTACCTTATTCTCAACCTGTAGTCACGTGCATGGTCTGAATACAGCAGATTTCTTTTGTATATAAAGATGAATATTTATCTTTTTTTCTGTGTGTTTCTTGCAGAAGTGCTGCAAATTCCATCGGAGCATGGGGACTTGGAGAGATGGAGGAAATCACAAGGTACTTCATTTTGATTTCTTCAACGAATCAAAATTTTTAGAGTTGTTTTCTTGTTGTCTGCGTAGTGATCAAGAATTGTCTTGTTCGCTGGTTTTGGAGTGGCTTAACTTTATGTTGCATGGTCACTTGCATGTTTATACTGCTCTGTTTCTATCCCATGCATGTTTATTCTTTAAAGGTTCAGTATAGTTTTTTCTGTCCAATCGTTTTAGCTCTTTCATTTCTTGAATTATGGGGGTAATTTCCCAGTTCAAGTATTTTTTTTTAATGAGCAATCTATCATGTAATATTTAGTTTCTGGCACACTCAAGGATATCTTATATAGAATAGAAAAGAACTGAGGAATTAATAGAAGAATATAGGGGATATCTTGGGTAGAAAGTAACAAGAAAGGGTTGGACAGCTGGAGACATGCCAGATGATGGACCATCCATATTAACTTCCTGAGTTATTTATTTTCACACACCATTTTGATGATATGTTCAGCTTGGAGTTGGGGATATGTTTCCTATAGATTTTCATGCTTGCAATGGGTTACTAATTGTCCAGTATTGTTTGTTATCAATATCACTGTTGCTTATGAATTTGTCAATGCCATCAAGTGTCTTAAGTTATTATGTGCTTCATTTTTCTTAAGTTGATTATTTGGATTGTAGAATTTCGTTTTGATTGAAGAAATAAACTAGAGCGTAAGAATCTATTTCTATGATCCTTCAAACAAATCACATCGGTTTCTATAATTAGATTTTATTACAGTATTTCAAATTCGTCAACATATGTTATAGATTTGTTATTTGAAACTTATTCAAACAGGGAGCAATGTTATCTGTTAAGATGCATAGAAATGTTGAATTCTAAAATCCCAAATCCCTAGTTGATATGCCATTTCGAGTTCATTGTGACTATTGCTGAAGCCAAAGTTTGCATACTCGCATCTAACTAGAGGAACTTTATCTGGCATTGACAGGTTTTATTGGACAACAAAAGGATGTGGACGAGCATGTTGAAGATAGAGGTATCGAGGATTCACTTAGTGGTTCTGAACTTAAATTTAAAAATGCTGAAGAATCGCAAGCCTCTGTAGTATCTTTGTGGGAAATGGATAATGCGTTTGATTATAGTGATACTGGTGAAAGTTTCTTCAGCCAATGGGTGTGCAAGGGATGTGATTGGAAGAGAAATGATGAAACTACTCAAGATAGATTTTGGAAGAAGAAGATTGTTCTGAATGATGGTTATCCCTTATGTCTGATGCCCAAGTCTACTTGTGAAGATCCCAGATGTGAACAGAAGGACGACTTGTACAACTCTTCTCAGGGCCGAAGACTTGACCTACCGCCATGGGCTTTCACCTCTCCTGATGAGCTTAATGACCTCAACACAGTGAACAAACCAGCTCCAAGTAAGTCTGTTCTTCCCAGGGGGGTCAGAGGAATGATGCTTCCAGTGATTAGAATAAATGCTTGTGTGGTGAAGGACCATGGTTCATTTTTATCTGAATCCCGAGTAAAAGTTAGAAAGGAAAGATTCTCTTCAAGGTCTTCTCGCCCATGCTCAACAAGTGGTGAGATAAAGCAATCATCTGAAGATGGTCCCTGTAAGAGTGCTCATGAACAAGATTCACATGATTCTAGTAAGAATAACGGACTCTCCAGTATGGTAAAGGGCCGTCTTTACAAATTTGATGAATTGAGATTGCATGTGGGTGATTGGTACTTCCTTGATGGTGCTGGACACAAGCAAGGACCTCTATCATTCTCAGAGCTACAGGTAATGGCAGATCAAGGTATCATCCAGAAGCACAGCAGTGTTTTCAGAAAACAAGATAAAATTTGGGTTCCAGTGACTCTTCCGGTCAAGCCTTCTGGAATTGTTAAGCATGAGGAGGCTGCAGCTTGTTTAACTTCCCTTCCAGAAGCAAGTGTTGCTGTATCAAATGGATACCAGAGAACGTCCAATAGATTCCACGACCTACATCCACAATTTATTGGATATACACGGGGAAGGCTTCATGAATTGGTAATGAAGTCATACAAGAGCCGGGAGTTCGCTGCTGCCATTAATGAACTCCTTGATCCTTGGATCAGTGTCAGGCAACCAAAAACAGAGATTGTGAAGCATATTTACAATTCCGGTATGGTCCTCTCTCTAGATTTTGCACGATGTTCTGTTGTCTTTGTTGGTATCTTTGAAAGATAAAACAGACAACCCCCACATAATGTCCAATGGAAAGTTTAAAAAGTAACCATCAACTTTCATCTCCGATCTTTGGTTCTGTTGCCAGATTTTCCATCGTGTAGCTCTGAAATAATCAATATATGTTGACTGAAGTTCCTAACAGGCCTTTTGGGTAATATATATCTTATGTTTATGATAACACTTTATGAGAGTCTTGTCTGAACTGATATTGCAGATCACTTCCGCGCTAGCAAAAGAGCTAGGATAGATGGGATTGAAGAGGAGCATGAGATGGATGGTGATATGCTAAGTCTTCAGAACGATAGTTGTGAATTCGATGTGTTATGTGCTGATGTTTCCTTCGGAAAAGGAGATGATTTGGATTCTACATTAGAGAGGGGAAGCTGGGATCCGCTTGATGGTAACATTCTGGCACGGATATTTCATTTTCTCAGGGCTGATGTTAAGTCACTTTCTTATGCTGCATTGACATGCAAGCACTGGCGATCGGTGGTCAAATATTACAAAGATATTTCTAGACAGATCAATGTTTGTGCCGTAGGACCTAATTGCTCCGACACCACCATCTTGAAAATAATGGTAACTTTTCCAGTTTAGTGTTATTCCCTTGATTTTACATCTGTTAGCAAGTTTAAATAATGAGATCTCTGAAGGCTCACTATAAGTTGATATGTTGCAAGTCTGACTTTATTGTCTTCTGCAGAGTGATTACAAGAAAGAAAATATAACTTCCTTAATATTACGTGGTTGTACTGGCATTTCTTCCGGCATGCTTGAGGAACTTCTTCAGTCATTACCTTTTTTGTCATCTATAGATATTAGAGGCTGTACCCAATTCGAAGATTTGGTATGGAAGTTTCCCAATATTAACTGGGTCAAGAACAGAGGTTACCATTTCAAACTCCGGAGCCTTTATAATGTAAGTGATAGGAATCTGTCTGCTTCTAACCAAATGGATGAATCCAATGGATTGAAGGAATATTTAGAAAGTTCAGATAAGAGGGACTCTGCAAACCAGTTATTCCGTCGAAGCTTGTATAAACGATCCAAGCTCTTTGATGCCCGGAAGTCTTCATCCATTCTGTCTAGGGATGCTCAACTGAGGCGTTTGACTATTAAGAAGGCTGGGGATGGGTTTAGGAGAATGGAGGAGTATGTTGCTACAAGTCTACGAGACATCATGAGCAATAATACTATTGAGTTTTTTGAACCCAAGGTACTAATACCACTTTTATTTGCTTAATTTTATGCTTCGTATATTCTTTCAATTCCCCTGGTTTTTTTCAAGTAAATATATAAGTTTGACGTTATTCAGGTGGCTGAGATCAAGGAAAGACTGAGAAATGGGTATTACTGCAGACGTGGATCCAATGCTATTAAAGACGACATCAGCCGTATGTGTAGGGAGGCAATTAAGTAAGTGATGCTAAACATTCATTTACATTTGCTCTACTCGACTTTACATGTCTCTCAAAATCCCATACTTCCTGTTATGTATCTTTTGGTACTAGATGTATCATGTTCATTTTATTCCCTAGGGGTCCAAGTGTTTTGTTTTGATTTAATGCCACAGTTGTCTGATATACTTTTCTCTTCAGAACTTCTTCTGATATTTCAGCCAGAAATAAAGCCAGTCTGTTAATAGCATGTAGTGGCCAAGTTTATAATACCTTGTAGATCTTGATTGATTCATGAATAATTGAATAGTATATACTTGTAATGAAACCTGATACTATGTTGAAAAAAACTCTTACATCTGTCTAAATGTTTGAGTTAAATCTTAATGTTTCTGCTATCTTATAGTCGATATTTAGCTGCATGTTATGTTGACACCGGTATGTCATTTCAGATCTAAACATCGGGTTGATGCAAGAGACATGAATCGCATTGTAACATTATTTATTCATGTAGCTACGAGTTTGGATAAAGGTTCAAAGCTAAACTATACAAGAGATGAGAAGATTAGATCCTGGAAAGATGATTCTCCTCCTGGATTTTCTTCTGCTTCCTCAAAATATAAGAAGATCACAAGTAAAGTGTCTGAAAGGAAACACTCTTATAGAAGCAATGGCAGCCTTTACATGAATGGACTTTCAGATTATGGAGATTGTGCTTCTGATCGAGAAATCAGAAGGCGATTATCCAAACTATACAAAAAATCTTTGGATTCAGGAACTGATACATCTGATGAATTGGATAGATCTTCCAATGCCAGTATGACAGAGAGTGAGAGTACAGCATCAGACACAGAAAGTGATGTAGAGTCACATTCAGGGGGTGCCGTTAAAGAGTCTAGAGGGGGTACATTCTTCACCCTTGATAATGGATTTGATTCCTTTGCTGATGAGCGTGAATGGGGTGCTCGCATGACAAAGGCTAGTCTTGTACCCCCTGTCACAAGGAAATACGAAAATATTGATCATTATGTGATTGTAGCAGATGTGGACGAAGTAAAAAGGAAAATGCAGGTTTCTTTACCAGAAGATTATGACGGGAAGCTTTATGCACAGAGAAATGGCACTGAGGAGTCTGACATGGAAATTCCAGAGGTGAAGGATTACAAACCCCGAAAATCTCTGGGGGTTCAGGTTGTCGAACAAGAAGTTTATGGCATTGATCCGTACACTCATAATCTTCTTCTTGATTCGATGCCTGATGAATCAGATTGGTCACTCGTTGAAAAGCATCTATTCATTGAAGAAGTTCTCCTTCGTACTCTTAACAAACAAGTCAGGAACTTTACTGGTTCTGGAAACACTCCTATGAAATACCCTTTAAAGTCTGTATTTGAAGAATTACTTGTTTCTTCTGAGAGAAATGGAGACAGAAGACTCATGCGCCTCTGCCAGTTTATGCTGAAGGCCATTGATAGTCGCCCAGAGGACAACTATGTTGCTTATCGAAAGGTCAGCCACATTAATTGTTGTGTCATCATATGTGCCTGAGTTTGCTTTTAATTCATGCCCTCTCATGGTACTTTTCTGAACAGGGTCTTGGAGTAGTTTGCAACAAAGAAGGTGGTTTCTCTGAAGATGATTTTGTTGTTGAATTTTTGGGAGAGGTAATACTACTTAATTGTTAACTATCTTACCTGTATCCAAATAATAAATGATCCCACCCTTCTTTCTGAAGCTGCTTAATGTATTGTAATTACTCTGGTTGGTTTCAAGAGCCAGGACTTGGAGTTTAGTTGCGTCTGCACTTCAGTTGACATATAATATTTGGATGCTTTTCCCTACATTTTCGCTGTACAAACTTACATATCGGTGATTCGGTCTTTCCTCATATGGTTTTCTTGACGTGTTTGATGCTAAGTGCAACGTGCTGAATGCCATATTTCTTATGTAGAGGGGGCGGGGTGTGATTCGAGGGAATTATATTTAATGATCACTTGTATTTCAATTGATATAAGTATTTTCCATGCTTATACCATTGAACTGGGGAGAATCAATCAATATTTTTTCCCCTTCTCTCGGTTTTGCTAGCAATCTTGTATGCAGCTTTTATTCTACCCCTGTTCGAAATTTGCTGAGATTTTGTTTGGTCTTAGGTTTATCCTACTTGGAAATGGTTTGAGAAGCAAGACGGTATCCGTGCTTTGCAGAAGAACAATAATGATCCTGCACCAGAGTTCTATAATATATATCTTGAGAGGCCAAAGGTATCTTACTTTTCATTGCATACTTCCATTCCTTATCCTTTTCTCATCTTGTTTATTGTGCTTCCATTTGTTTTTCGATAAAAAACATTCTGAATGCCCATGCATGTGTTTGAGTTTGATAATAATTGGTATTTGTATGAGTGTAATCATTCCAATAAAGTTTTTTGGTTTGTGAGTTGGGTCTATATATCATTCCCAATTTTGATATTTGGCTTATTGAGTCTACGGGTTTAACAATGCATTAACTACTATTTTTAACATTTGTTGAAATAATTTCAAATACGAAATACAAAATATTATTGTAAAAGAATATAATTTTAATATTAAAATTACGAAATATGAAAAAAATAATTATTTGGTATAAATAAAAAATAATTATAAACGACCTAAAATAAAAAATGAAAATTGTAAAATATAAATATAAAAAATGAAAATAAATTTCACTTATATATGTTAATAAATAAATTATAAAAGAACTTATATAAAAAATAAGAATAAAAAGATAAATATAAAAAATTACGTGAAAATTTTAATTAAAATTTAAAAATAAATTATAAATGACATTTTGATAAAAAGTAAATTATATATTTTTGAACTGACATGAAAATTTTAATTATAATTTAAGAAAATAAATTAAAATATTAAAATAAATGGCATGAAATTAAAAAAAGAAATTAAATTTGGGAATGAGAATGAAACCCTCCCCAAGATATGGGTTTGAGGCATTCCAAAATATTGTGAGATCATTCCCCAAAATTGATTCCGGAACCACTAACCAGACATTGGGTTTCGGAATCATTCCATTCATTGATTCCGAAACCCACAAACCAACGGGTATTTAATGTTGTTAAAGTAAATTTGGAATTTTCTTTATCTACCAAACCATTGATCTATTGAATGATAGGCTTAATTTTAAATCCTTGAATGCAGGGTGATGCTGATGGGTATGATTTAGTTGTTGTTGATGCAATGCACAAGGCAAACTATGCAAGTCGGATTTGTCACTCCTGCAGACCTAATTGTGAAGCAAAGTATTCACTCTTTTGTTATTCGCAATCCTCCTTTGGGCATATGAAGTTTTATTTCCTGATAAAAATATATGTTGTTTTAGTTTAATATTAAGAAAGGTGTTCTAAAAGGAGAAAACTTATCATGGTAGTTGTGTGCGGACTTACCGTTAAGATTCTTCTGTTTTGAGTCCCCCCGCCCCAAACAAATCTAGAGTTATCTAATCCTCCCTGTTCCTGAGGGGATGTTGGAGTATTTAGTGCTATGTAAGATTTCATAAATAATTCTTCTTACATAAATAATTTCTTACAGAATGCTGCGAGTATTATGCTTTCTTTCTTTACTTAAATAAGCCATCCCAATATAAAAGGAAGTAAGTCTTCGAATGGCAGGAAATGGAGTTGTGTTTTACTGGGATTATCTCATCTTATCAATAGGCATTTCCTGCCTTTATTTTTTGTCCTTGAGAACTAAAACCTTCATAATGCATCATTTAGTTTTTAGGAGATTATTGATCTCACTATCTGTGACAACAGGGTCACTGCTGTTGATGGTCAGTACCAGATTGGGATATATTCTGTAAGACCAATTGCTTATGGCGAAGAGATCACATTTGACTACAATTCTGTAACTGAGGTCAGTGAATTGCAAAGCAATGGTTATGATTGAGATTGATTTTCCTCCTTCGGTTGGTAATGATTAATTTTCCCGCAGAGCAAGGAAGAGTACGAAGCTTCAGTGTGCTTATGTGGCAACCAGGTTTGCCGTGGGAGCTATCTGAATCTGACAGGTGAAGGGGCTTTCCAAAAGGTACATGGTTGTTAACTTTCGGTTGATTAATTTTAATTATCTCAATTTCCTTGGGTACTCTGTTCTCATACTTTTTGTAACCATACTAGGTGTTGAAAGAGCATCATGGATTACTTGATCGGCACTGTTTGCTGTTAGAGGCTTGTGAACTGAACTCAGTCTCTGAAGAAGATTATATCGACCTGGGTAAAGCTGGACTTGGGAGTTGCTTGCTTGGTGGGCTGCCTGATTGGCTTATTGCTTACTCGGCCCATTTGGTATGCATTCTTCTCTCTTGATTCTTATCTAAAGTGAAAGATGCCAGCTCTTGATCATCGGGTTTCAAATATTAGGTGAGGTTCATAAATTTTGAGAGGACAAGACTCCCCAATGAGATTCTCAAGCATAATATAGAGGAGAAAAAGAGATTCTTTGCTGAAATAAACTTGGAGCTTGAAAAGACGGATGCTGAAATTCAGGTATATGTCCCTTGATCTCTTTAAAGTTTTTCTCACCTCTTGTTTCCGCTCCGTGTTTGTTTGTCTATGCGGATTATACTGATGTTAGCAGGATATAGATTTTGATGCATGGTTCATCATTTGTCTTTCAATTGTTATAGGCGGAGGGTGTTTACAATCAGAGGCTCCAGAACCTGGCTCTTACTATTGACAAGGTAACTGATTCTTCTTTCTTGGTTTAGTTTATTCTTTCTTTCTCCTCATTTCTAAAAAGAGATAAACATTGACTATGTTACAGGAGTTGGGTAAATGGGTGCGTGAGATAATTAAGTTTTTATTGGATAAACGGATGAGTAAGTTTTCCTATTCATGCAGGTGAGATATGTTATGAGATGTGTTTTTGGCGACCCAAAAAACGCCCCACCTCCACTCGAAAGGCTTAGCCCCGAAGAAGCAGTTTCATACCTCTGGAGAGGAGAAGGGTCATTAGTGGAGGAACTTATTCAGTGCATAACTCCTCATACAGAAGATGATACATTGAGAGATCTCAAGGTCAAGATTAACGCTCACGATCCTTCTGGTTCCGATAACACTGAGATAAAGCTTCGGAAGTCTTTATTATGGTAATTATCGCAAACTGGGGCTAAAGAAATCTCAATCTTGCAACACTTCCATTTTGATATATAAAAATCTATTTTACCTGTTTCAGGTTGAGGGACGAGGTGCGAAATCTTCCTTGCACTTATAAGAGTCGGCACGATGCTGCAGCTGACTTGATACACATATACGCTCATACCAAGTACCTTTTTAGGATTAGAGTGAGTAACTTTTACATACTAAACCATTTCAGTAGAGCCTACTTTCTGTTTTTTCATTCAATTCACATCTTGCAGGCATACGAAAGAGTAACTTCACCACCTGTT
>AYJT01079683.1:0-19502 GCA_001278415.1 Ocimum tenuiflorum | reverse complement strand
AAATCGCTTACTCATATCCGCCGCTGCTCGTAAACTCTAAATTTTGCCGTAGTTCGTTAAGGAAATCACCGCATTGAGTTGTTATCTTCCGCGGCGTCACCCGCAACTTTTGATCAATGAGAATCAAGTTGAAAATTTGAGATTTTAAACTAGTCGGAGTTGGGATTCGAGCAATGGAGTCGTTGGTGGAGCTCTGCGATTTGATCGCGCAGAATCCTACGCAATTTGGTAATAAAGTAGCGTGGATTTGCAGTCGTTGTCCGCCGGCGGAGTTGCTACTGACGGGATCGCCGACGGTTTCTAGGTCTCAACTTCATGCGATACTCGCGATTGCCCGATTTCTGTCAAAATGCCCGAATTCGCAGCACGAAACCCCAAAGTCGCTGGTCCTCGCGTTTTACCGCTCAATTCCTTCGTCTTTTAATCCCAAATTCTGGCCGGAGGCGTTTTCTCCTGAGGCGATTTCTTCATTCTTCAACGATTTCATGAGTTACATATCGAAAGCGGCCGAGCTGTCTTCTGATTTTTCTACCGATGTTGCGGGATTCACGGGTGGAATTGTAACTCAGACGATAATGAATGCTGATTCAAGCGTTTCTAGGGTTTTCTTGAATGCTCTGTGTTCGAATTTCCCTCCGATTTTGCTTTCCGATGGGAGTAAATTGATTTCCGTTCTTCTCGATCGATTTAATACTCTGGTTCCTAGTTCTCAAAGGGAAGGAATTTTGACCCATGACGCAGCTTCGTCTCAAGGCTCTCCATCGAGTGGCGACAGCATTTCTTGGAAAAGCAATGGGGATTTCTCTGCAACCGCAGCCTACAAGAAAAATTTAAAACTGTTTGAGGAGGAGCCGTTAGAGAGTCTTGAAAAACAATATATTGTTTTTAAGTTGATTGGACACGTATTTAGTAAGGTGGACATTGATCCTCAGCTTATGGGGCAAGTGAGAGGAATAGCAAAGATTCAACTTATCTCAATGGCTGATTTCCTGAAGGTAATAACAACTTCTGTTAAACCAAAAATAAATAATTTTTATCCCACGAGGTTCTTTGGGATTTGATTGCGTCGTATATCTGCTTAAAATAAGCGCAAGAACAATTGTTGTTATAGTTGATTGTTGCATCAACAGATAAAAAAGCGCGATTGGTCGGAGCAGGGGCAGCAGCTGAAAATCAGGATTAACAGAAAGTTGTCAGTTTATCGAGCGGCTGCGATATTGCAAATTAAGACTTTGGCATCTCTTGACACAGAAGGAAAATCTTCAAAAAAATTGTTGCATGGAGCTCTCGGATTGTTAATTGAGGCAGCGGAGGCATGCTCATTCTCTGTCTGGCGGAAATTGAGAGCTTGTGAAGAGCTTTTTAGTTGTTTGCTTTCTGGCATCTCTCAAGCTGCTGAGATTCGTGGGGGTCAGGTCCTCCGTCTTCTGCTAATTCGTCTAAAACCCCTTGTACTGGCTACCTGCGCTCAGGTACGTTCAGTCTTTGGCTGGATTGTTTCTCCACTGTGATTTTGAATATCATGTCCATTCTTCTTGTGATATTTTATGAACAGGCTGACACTTCAGCCAGCAGCCAGGGATCCATGTTCCAAAGTGTATTGAAAACATGCTGTGACATAATTGAATTTGGTTGGTCTAGGGATCGGGCTCCCCTGGATACCTTTATCATGGGACTGGCGACTAGTATTCGTGAGCGCAATGATTATGAGGATCAGGTTAGTATCCTTACACACCATTTCAAGCTGGTTTCTGTTTCTTATGTGATAAGATTCAACACATTTTACTTGATTATTCATTGAAATTTAGAAACAGTGGATCCCAAAGCAAAACACAGCAAATGAGCAACTCTGTTAATACAATTTGTTATTGTGAATGCTGTATTTTCTGTGGCCACCTTCGTCATTCATTCTTTATTATTTCCTTCTGGCAAAAACTTGCGTTAGACCGCCTAAACGATTTAGGCGGATCTAAATAGTTCATTTCCACCAACCCAAACCCATATCCCTCCTGAATTTTAAACCAAAACCCGCCTAAATCATTTAGACGGTCTAACCAGAGACCTCCTCTTTCCTTCTATATTTCATTTTAGCCACATTTCTTCAGCCATATTCATTCCTTTGGTATGTTCAATGAAGGAAGTTCCAGATCTCCCATAAAATGTGGCAAACGACTGCAGTTGCAATTAACTTTTAAGCATGCATGCATATAACTGAAGCAAATGCTTGTCAGGTTTGTGCATTCTATAACACAGTAGAGTCACTGTAACGTTTTCTATTTATTAAAATTGCTATATAACCTGAGTTGCTGGATGTTCTTCACAACCTAGTCATTGATTGTTATTTGTTTTCACCTTTTAGTTGATTTGAGGCGCAGGGTTACTTTTCCTTTTTTATATGTGAAATTGGGTATCAAATCAGATTGTTTTTTCTTATGACCTCTGATTTGTTGATCCAGAGGGTATTAATAAATCTGGTTTATATGTTAAAAGGAGTTGGAATATATTAATGCTTATCATGTAAAGGATTTGAAATTGGTTGTGTGTCAGGGTATCTTAAGTCCCTTATGGGATGTTTTCACGATTCTTATTGTATTGCCTGGAGGATGGTGATTGACATTGCCAAGCAATTGCTGTGAGAATGTTCTAAATTGAAGCAAAAATGTTATATAGTTTAGGTAGATAGTAATTGCTAATAGATATGGAAGACAATTATGATTGTATATCATTTGAATAAACTTTCAACCTGAAGCCGTCTTGGAAATAGTTGCAGTTATATACCGCAGAATTTATCTTGCATAGCTATTTGGGCTGTTCAGTTATTGGGGTGTCGTCAGGAACTGTGATGGCAAAGCAATATCCAATCTGTTTGTTTGACCCGGGAACTGTTATGAAACCAAGACACCAACACTTTAATGAGGCAACTGTTTTTAACATTTGAGGTTCTTGTGTGCCTTTTCAGGATGGAAAAGAGAAGCAAGCTGCTCCACCTATACAGCTGAACGTCATACATTTGTTAGCTGAGCTCAATGCTTCTATTAAAAAGCCTGAAGTTGTTGACATGATACTACCCTTATTTATTGAAAGTTTAGAAGAGGGTGATGCTTCTACTCCTGGCTTATTAAGGCTTCGAGTAAGTTCGAATCCACTAATGAAATGCTTATTCATATTTTTTTGAGCTTCCTGCTAGTTCATTTCACATCATTTTAGGAAGTTAGTTTATTTATTTGTGTAATTGTTTCTTTTCATGCTATGAGTTTATCTTGCACTATTTTCTCAATCTGTTTTTGATGAGTTGCTGCAGCTTCTTGATGCTGTTTCTCGCATGGCGAGTTTAGGTTTCGATAAGTCTTATCGTGAAGCTGTGGTTTTGATGACTCGTAGCTACATGAGCAAACTCTCAGATGTTGGCTCTGCAGAAAGTAAAACTCAAGCACCCGAGTCAACAACAGAACGCATTGAGGTATGTTTCAGTACAGCATCAGAATATCTGGTCGCATACCCTGTAAGGAGAACTTTTTTCTAACAAATGGATGCTCACTTGTTCAATTACATGTAGACATTACCTGCAGGGTTTTTGTTGATTGCAAGTGGTATTTCATGTAATAAATTGCGCTCAGATTACCGTCACCGTTTGCTGTCACTCTGCTCAGATGTCGGCCTGGCCGCTGAGTCCAAAAGTGGAAGGTAAAAAAGTTCGGAGTTGTTGGTCTCTAGCTCTCTAATAATTTCCTTACCAATGAAATCAATGTTTTAGAAGTGGAGCAGATTTTCTTGGGCCCCTTCTTCCTGCTGTGGCTGAAATATGTTCGGACTTCGATCCCAGTGTAGATGTAGAGCCTTCGCTCTTAAAGCTATTTCGTAACTTATGGTTCTATATTGCGCTCTTTGGGTTGGCACCTCCGATACAGAAAACTGCTGCGACATCAAAGTCAGTTTCAACTTCACTTAATAGTGCAGGCAGCGTGGGCACCATTGCTCTGCAAGCCGTGGGTGGACCATACATGTGGAACTCTTTATGGTCATCTGCTGTTCAATGTATTTCTCAAGGGACACCACCTCTTGTAAGTTGACCTTGGAAACTTTTCAGATAGATTTTGCATCTTTGATTATGACCAATCTTCTTTTTAGTTTTTGGGTTTTCAGGAAAGCGGTGTTTCTATTTTGATTCGAAGCATAAAAAAGAATTAATTGGACATTTCACCATTTATCTTAATCCCAACCATTAATATACACAAGCAAGCTTGTTCTGGTGAAACCATAGCATTTTAACTTTATTTTACATGTCTTCTTGCCCACATCTTTCTGATGTGTATAGTATTGGCAACATAAAGTCTGCATGTCTTTACAATGTGAATCATGATCTCTCTGAATAATATATATACATGAATCCACAATCAAAGACTTCACTTAAATTTGAATTTCTTGAGTTGTAAACATTAGGATAAAATGGCGTGTCATAGTTATATTAAGAATTGTTCTCTCTGAATCTTTGCTCCCTGCAGCTGAAGTTGCATGAAAATAGCAAAAGGTGTCATATATATACCAAGTTCTTTTTATGGATTCGAAGATCTGAAAAATTGGAAAGAAAGACATAGGAAGAATGCTTGACAGTTTTCTCCTTTGCATGTCATCAAAAGTTCAGAATTCACTATGAGGAAAAGTAAAGATAAAAGATAGTAATAGAAAATGCACTGTTCTCGGCTGTTATATTGGGTTTTCATTAAATGCAACTTAGACCATGGGTATACTTTCTTTTCAGTGGTTATTTCAGTTCATCATCTTGTTTAGTGTCTGCTTAGCTTGTTCAGTGATATTCTCCAAATCCAATAATCAATATCGGTGTCCCTGGAATTAGGACATTGCCATCTAGAGGAATAATGATGGGGAAATATCCCTTTTGATCTGTTTCTGAATTTTCAATGAAGTAAAAGTTGTTTAGATGGAGATAATGTCCTCTCAAACAGGCCAAATAACTCTCACCATGCATATTTTGGATTGTGTAAGAATACTTACAAGCAATCTTTATTTTTTTATTTTTTGCGAACATGATGTGTTCAGGTTGTGAGCTCTGTGAAATGGCTTGAAGATGAGTTGGAGCTCAATGCTCTGCACAACCCAGGTAGTCGTCGAGGGAGTGGGAATGAGAAAGCTGCCGTAAGCCAAAGAAGCGCACTAGTTGCTGCTTTAGGAGGGCGAGTAGAGGGCTCTGCAACAAGTACAATTTCAGGTCACTGAATGTTTTAAATTTTATATAGGTTGCCTACTCACCTTGATTCCATGTTTAACATTATTTAAAATAGCCACCCTTATTTCTTTTTATCATTGAAGAGACAGCCTTAAATCCTGAAATATGGACACCATATATATGATTCTGCAGGTGTCAAAGCAACCTATCTTTTAGCTGTAGCATTTCTGGAGATAATACGATTTAGCAGTAACGGAGGTATTCTGAATGGAAGCCCAAACTTGACTTCCTCTCAAAGTGCCTTCAGCTGCGCCTTTGAATACCTAAGAAGTCCTAATCTTATGCCGGCTGTCTCTCAATGTTTGACTGCTATTGTTCATCGGGCATTTGAAACAGCAATAACTTGGCTGGTATTCAACTATTCTCCTCGTACCCTCTTCTTTTATGTTCTTATTTGTGGAACTGCACCAGCGTTTGTGCTAACAATTTACTGGGGCTATTGTATAATTCATAATTTTTGGAGGGACAGATTGGGATTATTCATAATTTATCCAGTTTGTTCTCGCTATGTGCTTTTTCTCTATTAAGTTATCTTTTGGGAGGTTTCTTTCCCAAATATCATTGTTCCATGCAACTTGGTGCAGGAGGATCGAGCATCTGAGACAGGGCCTGAAGCTGAGATAAGAGAGAATACGCTCTCAGTTCATGCCTGTTTCCTCATAAAAAATTTGTCCCAAAGGGATGATCATGTTCGGGAAATATCTATTAATTTGCTAACTCAACTTAGAGAGAAATTTCCGCAGGTATCGCACATTATGCTTGTTTCCTCACTCACGTTCCAGAACAGATTGTAAATGTTATACAGTTTTACATCACTTGCAGATATTGTGGAATTCATCTTGTTTGGATGCCCTTCTACTTTCAATGCATAATGATCCTCCTTCTGCTGTAGTGAGTGATCCTGCTTATGTCACCAATGTTCGCACTTTGTACCAAAAGGTTGTTCGCGAATGGATTGTTGTGTCACTTTCACATGCTCCATGCACTAGTCAGGGTCTTCTTCAGGTTTTTTTTCTTTCTAATTGCAAGACATCCTTAGTTCGTCCATTTCTTCTTATTTCTTTGTTCCATTTTGTAAAAGGAACTCTCATATACGCGTGTATATTTCTGTCTTCAGGAAAACCTATGCAAAGCTAATACATGGCAGAGAACACAGCCAGCAGCTGATGTTGTTTCTCTATTGTCTGAAATAAGGATAGGTACAGGTAAAAATGATTGTTGGAATGGTCATAAAACTGCAAATATTCCTGCAGTTATGGCTGCTGCAGCTGCTGCTTCTGGAGGAAATTTGAAATTGATGGATGGATTCAATCTGGAGGTTCTTGGCACGGGTATGGTCAGTGCAACAGCAAAGTGTAACCATGCAGGAGAAATTGCTGGCATGCGAAGTTTATATGAGAGCATTGGTGGTCTTGAATCTACTGGTGGTCTCAATCTTGACCTTCCAGATGGGTCAGCACAGCAGCCACAGCCCAATAAAGAATCCTTCAATGAGGTATTGCTTTCCAAATTTGTAAGGCTGCTTCAGAAGTTTGTAACTGTTGCTGAGAAGGGGGAAGAAGTAGACAAGTCATCTTTCCATGAAACTTGTTCTCAAGCTACTGCATTGCTTCTTTCGAATTTGGTAATACAATTTCTCGATCTTCTTATATTACTTTGATTTGCTGACTAGAGTTTTCTCGTTTCCGTATCATGAGATAACCTATTTTTCTCAGGATTCAGATACAAAATCAAATCCCGAGATATTTTCACAACTTCTGCGGCTTCTTTGCTGGTGTCCAGCTTACATAACCACGCTTGATGCTGTGGAGACTGGTGTGTTTATCTGGACATGGCTTGTTTCTGCTGCTCCTCAGTTGGGATCTGTAGTGCTTGCAGAGCTTGTAGATGCATGGTTATGGACAATAGACACTAAGCGAGGCCTTTTTGCTTCTGATACAAGGTGTTCCGGACCATCTGCGAAGTTGAGGCCCCAACTTGTTGCTGGAGAGCCCGAGCTGCGGCCTGAGAAGGATCCAGTTGAACAAATAATGGCTCATAGGCTGTGGCTTGGATTTTTTATTGATCGGTTTGAAGTAAGTTCGCATATGTACTCTCATAGGCCTAATTTAAATGCTAGCTGTATCAATTTTTCTATCAGATCCCAAATGTTTTTATGATCCTATACTAAATAAACTTTCAAAGATTCTTGAAAATGCTGCATAGTACACATCTCATTTTTGTGGGATCTTGAGCTAGAGAGCACATGTGATCACATGGTAACCAATTGCTTTGAATATTTGTTACTACAGGTAGTTCGGCATGATAGTGTGGAACAGCTTTTGCTACTTGGCCGGATGTTACAAGGAACAACAAAACTCCCCTGGAATTTTTCTCGGCATCCAATTGCCGTGGGAACTTTCTTCACTCTTATGCTTTTCGCTCTGCAATTTTGTTCATGCCAAACACAGGGTAACCTTCAGAACTTCAGATTGGGGCTTCAATTGCTTGAAGATAGGATATATAGGTATGTCCCATTTTTCTATATGTCATTTGTCTTCTGAACCTGATCTCCTATATTTCATTGAGATTTGTTTTTATTTAAGAACAGTGGATTTAGTGCTGTAAATTTGTTCTTGACATCATCATAATTGAGTATAACTTCAAGAGCAATTTTATTCATGAATCATGAGCTGACCCGAGTAGCTTCCTACTTGACAAAGATGTCATACCATTGCTTATGTTTATATCTGAGAAACTATAAGCTCCACGCTGTAGCTATCTAGTTGCAATTGCAATAATCTAAATCACAAATCACAAAAAATGTGCTTCTGGTTGTACGATTTGAGGTTGTCAATAGATTAGATAAATAGAAAAGAAAATGGGAAGAAGATTGACCTAATCAACTGAATTTGTTTTCAAGTTGTCACTATTTTTCTTTGGGACTCATATACTTGAGTGTTACTCTGAACTCAGGTGGAAGATGTACAAACATTATTAATTAAATTGATGCAGTAATTTTCTGCTGAATTCCATATTCTGCAAGTATGCTTATGTGCCAAGAGTGGACACTATCCTAATATTTAAATATTGAGATTCTCACAACTGCATGTTGCTATCGATCAATCATACCGAACATTCTATGTATTTTTTCATTTCATTGATGTTTGATGGTCATCTCTCTTGTGGTATTGAAGTGCTATAGTAGCTCTTTTCTGTAATTTTATTACTTTGATTCATGATAAACATTTGATTTTTCATTGCTCTCTTAATTTGATTATTTTTATTTTCTTTATTTTTGTTAAAAAAAAACAGAGCTGCCTTGGGGTGGTTTGCTCATCAGCCTGAGTGGTACGATTTGAGTAACAAATATTTTGCTCAGAGTGAAGCTCAATCCATTTCATTATTTGTCCATCATCTTTCTAATGACCGGGTAGACCCAACCCAATTTGATCTGAAAGCTCGGGGAGTCGAAAATGGCAGCTCCACAAATGATATCGTAAGATAAATATAAAGATCTCGAAGTGCACAGATCCTGCATTAGAGTTTCCTAAAGCATGTTTGTTTTATATGCATGGGTTTCGTGAAGCTTAGAAAAAACTTACGTTCTGCAGAAGGATCACTTTCATCCTATCTGGGGCCATATGGATAATTATGCTGTTGGACGAGAGAAGCGAAGGCAGTTACTTCTTATGTTGTGCCAACATGAAGCTGATAGACTTGAGGTTTGGGCTCATCCTGTTGGATCAAAGTAACTTTCTTTGACCTTTCCGATCTATTTTGCTTTTGCTGATTAGTTCAATGATTGGTGGTGGTATTTATGATATTTTTTTACTAATCTCATGTTATGTATAGGGAAAGCTCTTCTCGGCTTAAAATGAGCTCGGACAAATGGATTGAGTTTGCCAGGACTGCCTTTACTGTTGATCCTCGAATTGCTCTGTCACTGGGTGCACGATTCCCTGCAAATTCTTCTCTAAAGACTGAAATCACACAGCTGGTTCAGGTACGATAATGAGCTTTCTTGAGACAAGATAACTGAACATGTTAGTACAGCATAGATTTTGGTTTTCTTCATGGGGGAAGTAAATTTCCAAAGATGAAGAAAGCAAGAAGAGCAATAGTTAATACCTGAAACCACTCCTGAAGTCCTATTGTCTATTTATACTGATCTTTTGCTCTTTCTGTGCTTCCGCCTTGAAGTAAAACTAAAATTTCAAAATGGAAGATGTAGATGAAGCTTTCTATGTTCAGACAATACACATCTTGGTGGTTTTATTTGCTTTCCTTTTTAATTATTTTTTTTAAACAGGTTTTGACCTGTGGTTATTTTTCTTCTTAGTCGCATATTACAGAAATTCACAACATTCCTGAAGCTCTGCCTTATTTTGTTACCCCAAAAGCGGTGGATGAGAATTCAGCACTTTTGCAACAACTACCACACTGGGCTGCTTGTTCAATTACTCAAGCTTTAGAGTTCCTTACCCCGGCTTATAAAGGTCATCCACGAGTCATGGCTTACATTCTCAGGGTGTTGGAATCCTATCCGCCTGAGAGAGTGACATTCTTCATGCCTCAGCTGGTGCAGGCACTAAGGCACGATGATGGGGTAAGGTGTTTACTTTGATTTCATTATGTTTTTAGTAGCAATGTGGCATGTCACTCTTGCGACTGAAAGAAGCCTATCATTGTGGCATCATATAATAATTGGTGTCACAGGCGGGTTTGAATCGCCCTTGATGGTGAAAAATAGAAGTCATTAGTATTTGCATATTGAAAGAAACAAGTCTCACTGTACTCATCATTGAATGAACGAAACAAGATGGATAATCATCAGTTTATAGTTTATTATATTCCTATTTTGGCGTTGGACATTATCTCCAAAACATATTTAACCTATTATCAATTCTGATTGCAGAAATTGGTTGAGGGATATTTGCTCAGAGCTACCCAAAGGAGTGATATTTTTGCTCACATTTTGATATGGCATTTACAGGTCAAATTGTTATTGATGAAATACATATTATGCAATGTGATTATGCTTTGAAATATTTGACAAATTTGTTTTGCAGGGTGAGACTTGCATTCCAGAGGGGGGGAAGGATGCACCTTTGCCATCTCCCACGGTATACTTTCTTAGATGAAGAATGAGCAAAATATTTGTTTTTCTGTTATTTCACTATCACGTGGTGGTTATTGTGTATATGTTCAAAAGCCGTGCTTGTTATGTTACTAGAGAAAGATGTTCCTCTATGTTATAATGATTTTGTGCAGAATATGGATATTTCCTTGTTTGATTCTGTAGTTATATATGACTCACAATTATCTCTGTTATTTTATTGAAGATTTATTTATTTTGTTGCCTGAATCATATCCTAAAACTGGAAGGTTTTTATTATGTATTTTCACTTTTGTAGGAATCATTTTGTCACATGAGACGTGATATGCTCTTGAATGGATATATACTTGGCAACTGGAAATGATACTAGCTATAGTCCTTCCAAAATGTTGCGTACTTATGATTTTTCTTAATTTTCCGTAACATTCCTTAACCATAGTCCTGTTAACATGGAGGACAAACAATGTGTCTGAATAATATCTTCTGATCTAGGGCACATTATAAATTTAGCAATATTCATACTTTTGAATTTGCATAGGGTGGCTGAGGATGAACCACCTTTGCACGGATCAGCTTTTCGAGCTGTTACCTGTGAGGTTGGAATATGGAAACCATCTTTGTTATGATGTATAATGTCTAAGTGAAATAATTTCAGCTCATTTAGTTTATGTAAATGTGCATTATTGACCTGATTGTCAAGTGTGAAACTTTCCCTTGGAAATAGTTTAGCGTTACTTTCTGTTTCACAATTTCTATTTTAGTTTTAGCACAAAAGTTTTTGTAATATGTGGTATAATTATACTTGTACTCATAATGTTGTTTTTTCACTGTTTTCAGAATGCTGCCTTTCAAGCTTTGCTTCCTGTTGTTAGAGAAAAAATAATTGATGGTTTTAATGACAAAGCACGGGATGTGTTTCAAAGAGAATTTGATTTCTTTGACAAAGTTACATCTATATCGGGTGTCCTCTATCCAATTCCAAAAGAGGAAAGACGAGCTGGCATAAGAAAGTATCATATATTTTTGGGACTTTGTGGCTCAAGCACTAATTGATTTATATTTTCTTGTTTTATTTCTCCATTTAATTCATAATGATAAGAAACTTTTTCTTTACGTTGATAGAGAATTGGAGAAAATCCAAGTCAATGGAGATGACCTCTACCTACCTACTGCTCCCAGTAAATTTGTCCGGGGTATTCAGGTTGATAGTGGAATTCCTTTACAGTCAGCAGCAAAAGTTCCTATAATGATCACATTCAATGTTTTGGATCGATATGGGGATCCAAATGATATAAAGCCCCAGGCTTGTATTTTTAAGGTATATGACATTCGCTTTATAGATGAGTTTCTTAGTTGAGCAAAAATAAATGGTCAAGCATGTCCAAAATATATTGTTCTTATCCTGATGCAGCTGGATTTGCTTGCAGGTTGGAGATGACTGCCGACAAGATGTTCTTGCTTTGCAGGTTATTTCACTCTTGAAGGACATCTTTGAAGCTGTTGGTCTTAGTCTGTATTTGTTTCCTTATGGAGTACTGCCAACTGGCCCAGAGAGAGGAATTATTGAGGTGTGCCTACATTTTCCACTAGATTAAGCCTCTTTTGGTTTTTGGTGAGATCATTTACCTGAACTTTTGCTGTTTGTTTTCTTCACAATCTAAAGTTGACCTCATGTGATGATTCCAAACTTCATCCTGATTTTATTGCTATATTATTCTTTTGTCATATAATCTCACCCCTAAATGAATCCATTGACAAAATAAGAGATCTTGTCACCATGGGATGGTGTGCAAGATAGAGATGGGAATGTTTTGCTTCAGAATGCTGATGAGCGCATGTTTTTGTTCAACTCTTCAGAAAATGAAAATTTCCTTCCAATTGGATAAGCATAATTTGAGGCCACAATGAGAATGTTCAATAACTGGTTCGCATATTGAGCACATGCATATCTTTTGGCAGATGGTGGTGGTGTGCAACAGCATATGCTGTGTGCATACTGCATCTTATTGAATAAGTGTGACTGCAGAACTCTGAAGAATGATTCTTACAGAGCACGAGTCATTCCTTTATTTGACTTCCTGTAATTGTGCTTGGCAGGTTGTGCCCAATTCGCGAAGTAGGAGTCAGATGGGTGAAACTACTGATGGTGGTCTATACGAGATATTTCAACAGGACTTTGGGCCAGTTGGATCACCCAGCTTTGAAACTGCTCGTGAAAATTTTCTTGTTAGTAGTGCTGGATATGCAGTTGCTAGCCTCTTACTTCAACCTAAGGATAGACATAATGGGAATCTTTTGTTTGACAAGTAAGTATACATAGCCTTGGGCCTTCATACCTCAGTTTTACTTGATGTTGTTTAGTGCTCCTTTGAAGTTCCTGAAGTTCATTGTTTGTCCATTATTTTTCAAAATGAACCATCTTGTGCTTTATTTTTCTTACATTCTATACATATTTTGCCCATAATATGGTGCTTTATCATAAAAGATGTGAGATTATTTTGCGGCTGTGGGTGATTATACCCACCAAGTTATCTGGCTGTGTCCAGTCTCTATGCTATTCAGAATGAAAGAATAGCCTAATTAGGGATTAAATCCCTTAATATATCTCAATCATCTGGCGTCCAGGAGTCAAAACTTTTATGCATGAAAATTTGTGTTGGTCCTAGATATGCAGTTAGTTTTAATATATCTTTCAGATCCTTGGACAAGGTTTTCTGTCATCTACATGTATTTTTGAATGGAGGTTTTAACTATATAACATCAATATTAAGCCTATTGGAATTCTCTATATTGCAGTGAAGGGAGGCTTGTTCATATTGATTTCGGTTTCATATTGGAAACTTCACCTGGTGGAAATATGAGGTTTGAAAGTGCCCACTTCAAACTAAGTCATGAGATGACTCAATTACTCGATCCATCTGGGGTAATGAAAAGTGACACGTGGTACCAATTCGTAAGGTAATATCAGAGATCGTCATAACAAACCTGTCAATATCTTGATCTGTTATGCTGACTGTTATCTTTGTTTGGTTGTGCAGCTTGTGTGTAAAGGGATACCTTGCTGCACGACGCTATATGGATGGGATCTTAAGCACAGTGGCAATGATGCTTGATAGCGGATTGCCTTGCTTCAGCAGAGGCGATCCCATTGGAAATCTTCGGAAAAGATTCCATCCAGAAATGAGCGAGCGTGAAGCGGCCAATTTTATGATTCGCATATGCACTGATGCCTACAATAAGTGGACTACTGCTGGTTACGATTTGATTCAGTATCTACAGCAAGGCATTGAAAAATAAGGCAGTTTTGTTGAGTTGTAAATCTCTCTCTTGTCAATTTTTTCGAAGTTTGCCCAGAAATCAGATGACAAAAATTAGGGGTTAGTTTTTTGGCAGGGGGATCAACGCTACTGTAGTTTTGTATTTATAAGCAATTCTTTTTTGTTTCCTTTCAGATACAACTGAGAAACACGAGCCCCTATCTGTAGTGGGATACTTCAACTTGTAAAGATATAGGTTTTAGCTCCATTTTATTGAAATAGTTCTTTCAATTTAGCTTATCGCCAAAAAAAGTAAAAAAGAAAAAGGTTGAGAACTTGCTTTTTGGAAGTGAAACTTCCGTATGAGTTGTGCAACAGTGTTGCGAATGACACGAATATGAGGCTTTCGAAAGCATATATTCCAACACATAATTATGTTTCCTCATTCGCTAAAAGTAAGATGCTTTATTATGTCTATGATATTTATTTATTCGGTATAATCCCATTTTGAATTTGAATCTTTCGGAATTCGTTTTGGTCGATTCTCCATGTATATTTGGCTTATATTAGAAGAGGGCCAACTTTGCTTTAGCGGTTTTGATGTAAAACTTAATATTTTATTATTTTTGGTTCAAGAGAATTCTCACCTAAAAATCGTCCACCTGGATTCTTTGATGGTTATGCATGTTGAGTGTGGAGATCAATGCAGGCGAAGGTCGATGCCAATTGAAAGGTCAGTACTGTCAGTATAGTTCGACCCACTCTGGAGGCCCAATTTTCGGCTTGTCGTTTTTCTTTTAGGGATTTATTCATTTCTAATAGGAGCAAGTCAGCCATTTCTTGACTTATAACATAATCATTCTCTATAATAAAAATATCATGGTCTTGTAGTGCCCAAAGTCGTAACCATTATTGGTTAATTGGGTAACCAATCTTGTTGTGTTGCGTGTTAATGTGGTTGCTATTTTCTAACCACTGGTATTAAGAGCTCTGGGTTTCGGATTGGCAAATATGATATGGATAAGTTCGAGGGTTTTGATTTTGGTTTATAGAGAATACAAATCGAGAACTATCTATATGGGAAAGATCTCTATCTGTTGTTGTGCGGGAAATCGTAGAAGATAAAAGATGGTGAATGGAAACTGTTGGAAAGGAAAGCAGTAACCCACGCGAAAACCACAAAACAGAGGTCATATATTTTGTCAGAGATTTAGGAGAAGTTGTTTGTAGCAGATAAGGTTTACCTATTGAGACATTTGTTCAGTTTGAAAATGTCTGAGGCTACATCAGTTACCGAACACCTCAATGACTTTAATTTGATCACAGTATAGTTGCACCCAATTGAGATTGACTTTGACGATTAAGTTCAAGTTGTAAATCTGTTGTCATCCTTACTACTGTTGACTGTTGTTGGTGCTTCTGCGAGAAAGAAAAAGATAATGTTTGACGAGGTAAGAGATCTGATTATAAGCGAGGAAATTTGCAGAAGGGAACCGAGAATCTCTCTAGGATCAGCTTTGAGTACGAGTGGAATCGATGGTGAGGTCAAAGTTGTAGTTCAACAATCAGTTTTGAGAGGAAAAAGCAAGATAGGTGGGGCTTACGAATATGGCCAAGAGAGATTGTAAACAAAGTTTTCGGCATTTACACAAATGAATTAAATACCTGGAAACTAGAAAGAAGTAGCTAATAATTAAATTAAATTTCAATCAACAAATGGACAATACACGCATTGTATTTGTACATATTTAGTGAAATTGAAAAAAAAAATGAAAGAATCGTTTGTTACAAAGAAACCATTCAATATAGTAAAAAGTTGCTTCATGTGAAGTACTGAGATGCATGCGCATATCCCCAGAGCTGCAAGACGAGTAAGAATAAGGTCAGCAAACCACTATATGAAATAACCAAAACTGAATTCCATAGAAGAACAAGAAATGACGAGATAGGCACACTTTCCAGACCCACAAATTAAAAGAACTAAAACACATCTATCGTCACATAGACACTAGAAAAGCGAAAGATCCAAGTAATAATTCAAACACAAAATACTGATTTGTGAAAGCAACAGTTTGAACTTTGAAACACAGGTTATGAGGGATAAATAAAATAGCACCTCTACATCCTTCAATTCAAATTCTTGATCATGAGCTAAACATGAGTTTCCAAATGTTTCACAAGGTCCACTGGATCCAGATAGTCTGCAACAGAAAATCAAATAACAGGTAATTCTGGGAATTCGATAAGCTTACAAACTCTCCAAAAATGTTAGTGGCTGTAATTTTCTTCATTGAAAAAATAGTCTATGAAAACCCTTATATTATAGTAATTATGATTGCAACTTTGCCGGAACTAATATCTCATATTTTCTTCTATGAACTCTTAAAAAGAAGTTTAGCCAAAACACCCTCGATATAAGTTATCATGAGGTAAGAGAACTCACAGATCTTCATTCAAGCGTAAAGCAAAGTTTGCACCTCCGCCAAAAGCAAGCAAGTCACTCAAGCACAAATAGAAGTATCTGTTTGCACCTATTCAAGTTATGAAGGACAACGGTACGTCAGTTCTGAATTTACAATACCTACGAGTTCCATCAGAGTAAGGATCCCTAGTCAAATAAAAAACTACTATGGCAGTTTCCATAAAGAAATCTCAACCCCATCAAACACGGCCAATTGAACAGCAAAAATCCTCAACGAGAATTGACCAGCAAAGGGACCAAGAATTTCATATAGGGAATAAGGTTCCAAGAATTACAGCCAACACATCTTACATGAGATAACTCATCTTCTGATAATTTGATTCTGAAATTTTTTTAACATCTAGTCAGGCAGCAATCAGCATCTTAACTACAAAAACGATAGGTTGCAAGTTATCCAATTATCAGGTGAACTTCCCTACTTGTTAAGATAAACTATTCATCCAACAATTCAATCTAGAACATAATCTAAATAACATTTTTGTTATTTCAGTCGCCCAAAAGACATCTAGCATCTAATTAGGTAAACATCAACAGCAATCCACAAGCTGAAGATATCCAGGAATCCGAACTATTTCTTAGTTGTGTGCTGGGAAACACCCTGCTAAGATTAAAAATAACACTCCACAATTTCCAGATTATATTCATATAATTACATGCTGGTGGGCTTACCAGTTGCTCTAAATAGCCTTGGTTCACCATATATGGTTGTGAAAACAAAACTTTGAATTGTTCCCTGTAAGATAGCCAGAGGCAAATTAGCTAATAAACGTCGATAGTGGGTACAAGGTCACTAGAAACAGTAATTTGGACAGGATTTCCATGCTTAAGAATACAACATACTTGATATTTTCTTTTTGCAGTAACCTTTAAGGGGCAATCAAGTAAGCCACCAAACACAGCACCCAGCTTATCTCCGGTAATCTGAAACAAAATAGGATCACTATGTTAAATGAAGAGAAGTTTCAATTGATTTTGTACAGCAGGTTGATATAGCAATAAGTCAGCATACCAATAAACACGGTCCAGAAAGATCAGCACTCTTTCGGATAAGTGTGTTCAGAGATATACCATGTCTTGCCGTACTGCCCTTCATTCAGTAGATTATAGAGCATACATCAAAACCTAACAGTGAAACCATATAAACTGATGTACTATGAACGAATATTAAATCGATTTTACCTGTACAACAAAACCCATTGACAACCTTTCACTATATTAGGGAGGGATGCCTCAAAGAACTGATACAAATCTGGAGAGATGAAAACAGATTCATTGACAAGGCTGGGCATGGCCTTCTCAAAACTATGTGGTGTAAAGACATCTTCAAATGAATCGGAGTCGCTACTGGTGCTTCTCCTGAAAACAGGTTCTGAATTTTCTAAACTGCTGCCAAATGAACCATGATTATGGTTTTGGCCCCTGCTCGAATCATGACCACTATTTCCTTCAGTTTCAAACTTGTCATAGCTTTCTGTCCTATCCAAGGGTTTATCTTTCAATGAAAAACTTTTACTTCTCCATTTAAATGATCGTGATCCAGTAGATGTAACTTCATTAGCATTTTCATTTGGTCTGTACCAACTGAAACTAGCTGAGGGAAGAATAGAGGACAGCATCGAAGGCGGTGATTTTCCATCATTAGCATGTAACCTGGCCTACACAGTACACCCAGAACCCAGTGTTATAAAACAAAATCAAAACCACAACAATGTATATACTTTGTACTTGTGGCAAATCCAAAAGCACGAGAAAAATAATTAGAACAAAATTAACAAGTTAGAGCATTTCGTACTCAAGATCATTCATTATTAGACGAGTTGTTAATAACAAAATTTAACTACAGAACTTCATACTATGCTTAAGTTATTATAACACAATAAAAATATGACAAACCACATGCAATAAGACATCAAAACCTACAAACAGGCCCAATAAACCATGTGCAATCAGTATTTTTCAGGAAAGCCTCCAGAGTCACTGTTCAGAAAATACCTAAGCTAACTACAGATAATTAAATGTGACATCAAATGTATTATCCCATTAGTGAGTTACTCCAGTTCACGTATAGTTTAACCTTTTACCATTAAGAAATTCCAAACACATCGTTTCTTTAGCTATGTAGTGAAATTCAGAGGCAACAAATCTGGATAGCTTCTCAAGTTCAAATCATTTTTTTCAGATATTCAATCATATTAAACAGTGAAGCATTAAACTGATTTTTCCCTCTAAAATGATTCAACCTGAGAGGAGATTTACAATCACAAAAATAGTGGCCAACAATTCTTCCAACATATATGAATTACCCTTTATCGTGTCATCCTCGGTCATCTTATCAATCTAATCTACAGATATTAAAAATAAAAATTGTTAGTTGTTTCAACTTAATCAAACCTATTATGCTCCCTGATAAACTCGGATCAAATTAAGCGCCATCGTTGCATCTCCCCATCGAACATCATCGTACCAGGAAACCAAATCTCAACAAAACCACATTGCACCAAAACCCGAAAAATAATCATTCACTCGTAGATCAATTGGAAAAATTAATTCAGGAAAATCCACTGTTAATCAAATCGCACAAAATCAGCTTAAAACGTAAAAGACATGCATATATTCACAAATTTATTTTGGGGGAAAAAAAAGTGACCAAGAGAAGGGTACCTCAGATGCTTGATCTACCACCTCATTAGATGTTTGCGAATCGGAAAAGAATCTAGATAACTTATCGTAAACCTTGTCTCTAATGGCATACATTCTCCCCTTCTCCTATACCTTCTTCCCCTCCTTTTCAAAGAGTTGCCCTCTTCTTATGCTCTTTTGGGAGGAGAACGTGAAAAGGTTGTCCTCTGAAGAAACCTATTTGGGCAAAAGTAGTGTGAAAGATTGAAAATTTTGCGGGGAAAAATGAATGTACAGATGGGAAGAACAGGCTGCACTGCGGAAAATCTGGGAAATTTTTGTAAATTGATAGTTTGGAAATGAAAATTGATTTCTATTCTTCAGCATTTTGCTTCGTTAGCAATTCCATGTGAATCGAAATTCATACTGGCAATTTCGAGTTCGATAATTAGGATTTATAATTAAGATTAATTATTTTAACTTTTGTGACGTTTTGGCAAAATGATATTATTTATAGAATAGTATATTTATTATGCTTGTAAATGAAAATCGTGTAAAAGAGTCAAAGACTGCTTACATTTACAATTTTTTTAAAAAGATAATAGGCGATAAATTAGTTATGAGAATATTCACAAAGAAATATACTGAGTAGTTTTTATGTTTCGGACCAGAAATTGGTATGGCTCTATTATTACAGATATTAGAATACCACTCGTGCATTGCACGGAATTTTATAGATTTAATTAATAACTTATGAGTACGTGATAGAAGTAGAACAAATCATGTCGTCGACGTGCCCAG
>AYJT01079676.1:0-10450 GCA_001278415.1 Ocimum tenuiflorum | reverse complement strand
GATACTTTTCTTGCGGATGTCCTTAGTCTTGATTTCTTTAGCTTCACCTCTCCGGGAACCTATACTATTACAGATCAGACCTATTCAGTTATTATATTCTAATCAGTTCTAAACTACTGACGTGGTTTCCAACATCATCAAAACATCTAAATTCCTAACAGGTTATTTTACACAAAAACTTGTAACATGCACTAAAAACATGTAAAAGACATACTTATCAAGATACATATATGATGATATGTATCCGTAGGCTTATTCTTGACATGAGGCGTAGCTCAATGACATTCACCTTCATCAACTTCACATCCTGCACATTTAGAAATACAGGTAGGGATTAAGGCGAGAGTACTTAGTGAATACAATGCCGAAAATATACATATATAGGTTTGATATGTCATGCAATTCATCATAGTGATACACAAGGGTTTTAATGTAACAATCTAGCGAGCTATATATAGCAATTTACCACCACAACACTATTTTAGAATATTTTGCATATTTGTTCTATGGACTAGAAAGGATATTTCCGTCTCTAACCACGATGCTCGGCTTTGTAGGATTAGACCCTCACTGATCAATATACGAAGTACAAAGTGTTGATTTCACTATTAAGACTTGAATTTGTCTTTACAAGTTTAACTCATGATCATAAGGCTCGTAATCATTTCTAGAGATGCATTACCGACGATGCAGCAGTGCACGTACGACGGCATCGGTTCCTATAAAACAGATTGATCGAGATTAGCTATGCCAAGCATTATATTTGTATGCAATTTCAACCTATAAAAGGTTGGTTCATGATTGTTGCTTTTCATTTGGGAAACATGAATTTATTGTATTTAACTAACTTTGAAAATCAACTCAAAAATTGGGTCGTCATGATCTAAAACAGCTCGTAATAATGGTTATTCTAGAATTAATCAAATTATGAATATAGTACTATAAATAATAGTTTCCATAAATAGAAATGGAATATATAATGGTTATTCCCAAATTTTATTTCTAAATTATTTCTTTTCGAAATTCATTCACATATGAATTTATAAAATCAAAAAAAAAATTGAGTGATTTCACGATCCGAAAACTCATTCTAGATTTTCATGGCCAAGTACCATCATTCATGCATCCGAAGCTATTAATTAAGAGTTACGAGACAAAAAATACATTTTCTTTTCATTCACCTCCCTCCCCCTCCCAAAAAAAAGAAAAAAAAAAGATGAAGATGAAAATACCCAACAAAAGAAGTTGCTACAGTGTTAATCAGTTTTCGTTATTCAAAAATGGATGGAAGAAAGGAAATTGTATAAACAAAGTTGCTGGAAAAAGATGCATTGATATCAAACCTTGATTTTCCGCTTAATTTTCTTTTTATTTTAAGAAACTTAATATTGGACAATTATATTACACTGTCTCTTTTTTTTGTATTTTTTAATCCATAAATGATTGACAGTTTTAATTAACAGTAAAATGTATGTCTATTTTTATTATCATGCTCTATGAACATAACATGCAAAAAAACCATATTTATATACATATATTTGTGTGTATGTATAATTTTATTAGAGTTTTGACAGAAGTTATCAATTCATCTTGGACAGAATCCATTTGTTTCTGTAACGCAAAGTTGGTTGATTTGAGTGGACAAATGTCGGAATATCTCCATCATAGTGATTGGAGGAGAAGGCCCAGATGTTGTTGGGTGATCCGTCCATTAAAGCCGCCTTCAAATTGTTGTGGGTGATGGGGTAAAATTTTTGTCAGCAAACCAGGGCTAGTTCAAAGCAAAGCGAAGATAGGGTTCGAGGAAGAGCTCCGGCGAACAACTTGAATTGAGGACGGAGTGGTTTCGGCACGAGGCACTTCAATCGTTATCCGAAGCCGAGGCACCTCAAGAGTGGTTCGAGAAGCCACCCATGGGCAAATCATATGCTCGGAAGGATCCCGAATCCATTCAAATTTGGGCTGAAGGGCATGCAACGCATGAACAAAGCTGTTTCCTGCATTTATCCTCAGTTAATTGCATCTAGGACCTTTAGATTAGCGTCAAAGATTGTTTTGACCATGCCTTTGGCCTTTAACGGCTTATTCGAATGTGCCCTCGATTGTAGTCCAGAACTAACTTTGAAGGCTACCTTCGAGTATGCCTTCAAAGGCATAAAGGTGGTCCTTGAGAGTAGATCCGACTAGGTCTTTGAGGGTGTTGATTTGGCCTTTGAATTTGGGCTTATACTATCTTCCAACTGTACGCTTTATAATCTTTTTTTAGACTTTTTAAGTGGATCGACTTAGCTTTTCACAAGCCATTTTAGTAATACATATTGAACCGAATCATTTTACTTCCAATAAGGGGATAGAATTTGACTTCTAATTAAGGACCTCAACCTAAGCTCGGATAAGACACAAAAAGCTCAAAATTATGCAATCAATAAATATTTCTTCACTAAATTCTCTCTTCTATCTCGCCCACCATTTTCACACCCCTCATACTTCCCTGTACGACATAGACCCTGGGGTCTTAATTTGTATCAAATAAAAACGAAGCAGATGAATTACATTGTTTATTTTTATAAACTAGTTTTCTCACATGTACCGACGCACAACACACACATTATTATTAAATAATTATATTTATTAAGTACTATAAATATATGAGAGAAGATAATAACAATTATTTAAAAATATCTTTTAAAATACTTGTTAATTAATTAGTTTATATTTTATATAGATTGTTCATATCTAAGGTAAGCGTCGGTTCCATTTCAATGATCAGAATATATACAAAAGTGCGGAAATAATTTTATGGGCCCATTTTTATTCATCAGACTCGAGTTGAGTCAGTTAGGACTTCGAGAAAAATTGTGTTACCTAGTTGAAGTTTAGACGAGATAAAGTTAAACCGACAAATTTTTCATCTTAAAACAGTTGAGAATTCATTGATTTAAACAACAGGTTGTATAAGATAGCCGACCTAATTGGGTTAGGTCAGCTCAGCTTGCACAAATGTAAAACAGTCGCATAACATGTATTCAAATGTCAGAATATGAAAAATGCAAGAAAGCGATAAAACTGACACAATAGTTTTATAGAGGTGACACAAGAGTTTTATAGAGGTTTGGAGATATCGCTCCTACATTCTCTCTTTCTCCAACAACTAGAAGAGTGTCCACTATTAACTTAAAGCACGCGGTGTTTTTAAAAATGAATTATAATAAGTCATTCTTCTCAGTCATCAGGCACCGCCGTTCGAGGACTCAGACACGACGTTGAACGAAACTGCGATCTTCTCCTGATCTGTGCTCCATGTCCTATGCAGGTTGAAGGTTTGGGTTCCCTTCACGAACAGACTGTTGTTGGTTGGATGAGGAAGAGTCACGAAATCTACTTTTGTGGTTGGCTCAATCTTTCTTCCTGTAAATTTCGGGGAAGAAGGTCTGTGCTTAATAGATTATGTGTTCGAGTTCAAAACTGTCAGCTTTCTGATCTAAGATTTGTCTCAGTTTAATAGGCCTGTGCTAAAATATAGGCCTTGTCTATGTTCTGGAACATTTTCTGATCTAATAATCTTCTGGAATAGTTTTCCTCTGAAACTGTCAGCTTTCTGATCTAAGAATCGTCTCAGTTTCCTCCTGAGACTGGGTGTTCTGGATTCTTAGAACTCGATCTTCTGTCACAATTCTGAGCTTCATAGGGCTGAGTTTATTTCAGTCCTTGCTCCTTCAGAATTGATCTCCTATCAGTTCTCGTTTTCTCTAACTTGATCTTCTGGTATTGGATTCTTCAGTCTTCAATTCTTCGAACTTTGGCTGCCCTATCAATTACATAGTCCTAACATAATACAAGATTTAAGTTTAAAGGGCTCGAATTATGAAGGGTTTACATCAGCAAAACTAAACATTATTTGTAACCGTAGGTGAGTCTGAAGAGAATTTTGAAATTATTATTTTAATATATACAGATAGATTATCGTCCTGCTACAGGAACTATGTATTTAATACAAATTTACTACCATCACAGAGATAATATTATTCACTATGTAAGCTTGGCGGTCCAATTCCAAAAAAAAATAAAGAAGTTTTTGCATAAATTTCGCAGATTAGGTACCAAAGAGTAAAAGGCCTTGTCTATGATTAATAGATTATGTGTTCGAGTTCGAAGGTAGATGTCCCGAGTGAAATTCAATAATATTATATTCAAAATTTCAAATATATAAAAAAATTCATAGAAACAGTAGAGAATCTTGCGCAGGTTCACGTGGAACCGGCCCATTCGCCCCTGTAATCATACACATTGATTCAGATATCTCCACCTACCCCTCCGCCTCGCCTCACCGCATCTCTCACCTTATTTCCAAGGCCATCTTCTTTTTTCACCATAAAAGCTCCGATTTTTTGGCTATAAATACCGCTCCATTCGCAGCTCTAGTTCCTCACACCTAATGCAGCAAAAGGGCCAATCTTGCAACCGAAGATCGAGGACATTTTCAAGATCTCGCATCGCCATTGAGGGTTGTTAGACTTCTTGAATATTTCCTAATCTTTAGCATCCACCTCTCTCTTCTAAAACACCCCCCTCTCCCTTCTCACTTGCCCACATACCCAAGAGTAGCTTCTCACCTCACACTCACCATGGCTGCCGTTCAAGGTTGGGTGACTTAAATATCTCTGTCTTTTAGTGCTGAGAAATGGTTTTTGGTGGTTGCAATGATGATGAAAAATGATTGTTTTTTTGGTGTGTTTGTTGTTGCAATTAATATAATAGTGCACTCGGACGATGTGCAAGGAAATAATATTAAATTTGATATATTTGGCTTTTGATATGACTTGTTGTTCTCATTATCATTGCGAGCAGAGCAAGAGCGAGAGATTCAGAAGACTTATTGGATGGAGCATTCTGTGGACCTTACCTTGGAAGCGATGATGCTTGATTCCAAGGCTGCTGATCTTGACAAAGAAGAGAGGCCTGAGGTATAATAAACTCTGCCTGTGTATTATTGTGGGATTTACGTGATATGAATGTTGTTAATTCTTGAAATTATTTACTGTTTTTAATGAGTGAAGGTAGCTTTAAAATGGAATATTTTTGAAGTTCTTATTGTTACTGATGTGGTTTGATTATTTCTTTTTTTTTATAGTTTTTTTCCATTTTCAGCTGAAAGTTATGTGTTGTAGTGATGCCCACCTCAAATGGACTAGCCTGAACTAGTCCAGGTCCAGCCTAGGTAACCTCGAACTGGAATCGTAGAGAACAGGGCCCGGATTTTACAAGGGCCTATTCTGGTTCAGAACTAGAAGTTTAACTGGATGAACTGCCAAAAAATAAACTACTTTGAACTAAAACCGTATTCATTCATGTTGAACCATAACAAAATGAAACCATGTGAAACCGGAACCGACAGTCCCGATTCAAAACCAAAACCGGAACCAGAACCTTATTTATGAGGATCAGTTTTGGTTCTAAATTTTTGAACCATGGAACTGCCGGTTTCTAATTGAAACCGGCCAGTGGGCATCACTAACATGTTGTGATTCCTCTCTTAATACTACTGAAGGCTGGATCTTTGGTTGAATATTTAATTAATATACTGGTGTTTCCATTCTCTTTTTGGTAACTTTTAAAAGTTTGATCTTTGGTGAACTTGTCGCATGATATAATACAGAGTGACACGAAGAGTGTAATGATTTTGCAAGACGGCTTCAAGTGTTATTGGTTCTGTTATGCTTAGGGGTGTAAATGAGTCGAGCTAGCTCGCGAGCTACTCGGGATTTACTAAAAAAAAACTCAAAATTGACTCGGTGAATGTCGAGTTGAGCTCGAGTAGGTTTCGAATTCAAGCTCGAACTTTAATTTGCTTGACTTGCGAAATTCGCGATCCATATTGAGTTTAAGCTAGGCTTGCGAGCCTTATTGAGCTTGGTATTGTTAATTTTTGTTTGTAAATTTATTACTTAATTGCCTACTTATTCATATTATATGAGTAATTTGATTTTTTTATTAAAAAATAAAAATAAAAATAAAATAATCTAATCGAGATTGATCAAGTCGAACTCGAGCTTTACATATTGATATAAATAATTCGATATTTTATTAAAATAAAAATAAAATGAAATTATCAAGATTGATTGAGTCGAACTCGAGCTTGACGAGCTTTACACTGAGTCCAACTCGAGCTTGAAAATTTGAGCTTCAGTCGAGTTGAGCTTCAATTCTTCGAGTTGAGCTCGAGGTTCGAGCTCGATCTTGCTCATACTCGGCTTGACTTGGCTCATTTACACCACTAGTTATGCTTTTGCATTTTCAGTTTCTTACTCATATTTTCAGGATCTTGGGAAGTTGTATAAGTTGGAATAGTGAGCTTAGTTGGCCCTGTAGCTGATGATTATGTGAGCTTTGTTAATCTAATTACTTATGTGATGACTAATAGGATTCTTGTCGCAGAAATCTTCCAAATACTTATGGTGTGAAGTAAACGTTTACTTGGATCTTTGTTAAATTTACTCTGTAGAGTTGGCCTAAAGCTTATGATTGACTTAAAAAATATAGTTGTGCTTATTTATATGTCACTTACTTGTTATCCCTTTTCATGCTATCAGCTCCTTTTGAGTTTTTTTTTTCTTTTTTCTTTTAAACTTTCCATTTATTGCACATGGCCTTTTTTCGAGTCCACCATGACATTTACCGTTCTTCTCCTTAGGTTCTGTCTCAACTCCCACCCCTCGACGGGAAAACAGTTCTCGAACTTGGAGCTGGCATTGGCCGCTTCACCGGTGAATTGGCTAAAAGGGCTGGCCAAGTCATAGCTCTCGACTTCATCGAAAGTATAATAAAGAAGGTACATGAAGTCTCTGAGGCACCTTAATTCGTTCGAGTCCATAGATGAAATCCAAAACTTGTGATTGATGTTTTGCAGAATGAAACTCTGAATGGACATCATAAAAATGTGAAATTTATGTGTGCGGACGTGACATCGCCAGACTTGAACTTCACTGAAGGGTCCCTCGATGTGATATTTTCGAACTGGCTATTGATGTATCTCTCGGACAAAGAGGTAAGGCTTCTAAACTCCTCACCTCTTAATATCTTCCAACTGAGTTCTATTCTTGACAAAAATATATTTTAATTTCTTGTTGACATATGATGAGCAAATGGTGGATTCTGTTTTAGGTGGAGGACCTGGCGAAGAGAATGGTGAAATGGTTAAAAGTTGGCGGCTACATCTTCTTCAGAGAATCATGTTTCCATCAGTCGGGAGACCACAAACGAAAGACTAACCCCACTCATTACCGCGAACCAAGATTTTATACCAAGGTTCTACCCTTCTTGCCTCAAACTAAATGAATCTTCCATAAATTTGAAATGAATTAAAAATTAGGAATGTCATAAGTAGTTTGACAAACGTGCCTCCATATTTTGCAGTTGTTTAAGGAATGCTATTCATCTGATAAGTCGGGAAGTTCGTTTGAACTTGCTCTTATTGGTTGCAAGTGCATTGGAGCTTACGTGAAGAACAAGAAGAATCAAAATCAGGTAATTCTTGGAATTTGATCGATATGTTTTTTTGAGTCGGGAAAAATACGAAAACCTTAAAATATTTAACTACATATACATGGTATTAGTTAGAAATGATCTCTATGTGCATTACGAAATAACTGAGGAAAATGTTTTAATCTGTTTGGCAGATATGCTGGCTTTGGCAAAAGGTTACTTCAGATGATGACAGGAAATTCCAGAAGTTCTTGGACACAGTCCAATACAAATGTAGTGGAATATTACGCTACGAGCGTGTCTTTGGACGAGGATTTGTGAGCACCGGAGGGATAGGTTTGTTGTGATATTGCTGTTATTGTTGTTGCCCTAATGTAAGTTTTCATTTAATTTTTATCTGGAGCAGATACAACTAGAGAATTTGTATCTAAACTGGAGCTTCAGCCTGGCCAAAAAGTCCTAGATGTAGGGTGTGGCATCGGTGGAGGCGATTTCTACATGGCTGAGAAGTACGATGTCCACGTCGTTGGCATTGACCTCTCGATCAACATGATCTCCTTTGCTCTTGAGCATGCGATCGGACTCAACTGCGCTGTTGAATTCGAAGTTGCTGACTGCACCAAGAAAGAGTACCCCGATGCCACATTCGACGTCATCTACAGTCGTGACACAATTCTTCACATTCAAGTAATGTTCCTAGCTTATTATAGGCCGAACCCTTGGTTACATACTAAACTATAAGAATATTTTCAATTACATAGCAAACTATACGGATTTTGTTCAATTATATGACTTGTTTTCTCAAGCGATGGAAAGCTGACTGTGCATTGTCGAATTGTTCGAATTTAGGTTTTAGTCAGCTTTCTGTCGTTGCACTTAATTGGAGAAAACAATCTGTCATATAACTGAATAAAATCCATGTAGTTTGTTGTGTAACTAAAAATTCTGATAGTTTGTCAAGTAATTGAAAATATTTGAATAATTTATCATGCAATTGATGATTTAGCCCTTATTATATCATCATTAGACAATGTGAATTATTACATCATCTGAATCTGCAAACTTGGCACTGTTTTTAGGATAAACCGGCGTTGTTCCGGTCGTTCTACGAGTGGCTGAAGCCGGGAGGCAAAGTCCTCATCAGTGATTACTGCAGAAACTCGGGAAGTCCGTCTACCGAGTTTGCAGAGTACATCAAGCAAAGGGGATACGATCTGCACAGCGTCGAGGCTTACGGCCAGGTGACTGTCTCTGCATTGACAAGCAGTATAACACCTTTGCTGTTTTTCTTCTTACTGACATTTCTTTCGTCGTACAGATGCTTCGTGATGCTGGCTTCACTGATGTTGTTGCTGAGGATCGAACTGAACAGGTTCTTTGTCGTTGACCAAAAACTGAAATAACTGATTTATTTGGTTTGGTTGAGTTGGTTATTGGCTTCATACTTGAATGAAAGTCCAAAAAAGCAACCTACCAACAATTTTTTTTTTAATTTTTCTAATATTTCATTTTTTTATATTATAGGTTATAATATTTTCAGTTTAAGACTCGATGATATTGATTATCGGCATATTTGTTCGAAAATAACATTGACTGGTGGCCATTAGGGAAGAAAAGCATACAATAAAATAGACATTATAAATGTATATCTATATCTTACAAAATGTACACATAATGCATATCATTCACTAGTTACTTTTAAAAAGAGAGAACCAAACTGAAAACTGACCAAATTCTTGGACGGTTTTCGGTTTGGTTCAATCGGTTATAATGCAAATGGCTTGTTAAACCAAAACAACCGTCTGCGTAACCAAACACAAACTGACTAAATTCTCTGCAGTTCATCAAAGTTCTCGAGAAGGAATTGAATGCAGTGGAGAAGGATAAGGAAACATTTATAACCGACTTCTCCGAGGTACATACGACTTGCTTTCGTTTTACTTCCGTTGATTAATCCTACTCCATGAGACCATGAGTGAATGCTCTCGACGTACGAGTTGCAGGAGGACTACAATGACATAGTCGGAGGCTGGAAATCGAAGCTCGTTAGAAGCTCGTCTGGTGAGCAGAGGTGGGGTTTGTTCATTGGCAAGAAAAACTGAGAAAAATACAGGTTGTCGTGACCATGCCTCGTACTAGTAGCATCTCTTTGCTTGTTTCGATTTAATAATAGGCGTGGTATTCAATAAAACCGAGTGCAAACGACTGTTGGACAGGATGATTCACGAGGACTGGTTTCTTCATCTGTTGTATCTGTATCAGAATTTGAACTGCTCCTATATCTATCTGCACTTAGTTATCTGCTTCATTTCTCTTGCATTTTTTTTTTGAACTTTATACAATATTAAACAATTTTCACCCTCATGTCCCACGTAGACTCGACCCTTCGACGTTTAAGATCATGACAAAGGTGTTTACTAGCGGACGCCAAGGTGCTTACCACTGCATTGTTTCAACTTTGTTGTAATGGAATGTCTACTGCTTATATAGTATGACTGGATGCTCATGTTAAACTAAAAATGAGATTAGTATTTGAATTTGAAGAATCAATAGAGTTGGGAAGATCCCCATAGAGAATTATCAGTTAGATGAGAATTTAATGTATGACTTGAATTCATATCCAATAACATTTTAGATATAAATATTTCATCAAGTATTACACCATGTAACTTAGGGCTGTTTGGTTGGTAGATTTAGTAATTGAGTATGGAATGATAGCAAACCACACTGTTTAGTTAATGAGTTTCAAAATTGAGAATTGAGAATGATTCTTTAATATTTGAGAATCATCCATATCCTTTTGTTAGGTTGGTTGTAGTTTTTGATTCTCTGAAAAAATAAAAGAAAATTAATTTCTTTTAATTTTTTTTTATGGGAAGATTGCATCCCATATCCCCAATTTCCCATTCATCTATCGAGTGAAAATCACAAATCTGACTTTTGAATGAATCGGATCGTCTGTTGTATT